>JASDQU011403104.1:24815-43481 GCA_032191745.1 Picea mariana
AAATGAAAATGTCTCCTTGGTATATATAGGAGACTAGGAGGTATAATTACAACTAATGGCCTAAAGCCGACATAAATAAAATAAAATTACTAATATAATATGCCCTAATTAAGGGGTAATGAGCTAATATTAGGGCTTAACAAAAGGACCCAAAGCTCTAAATTTTTAGAGTGGATCTACGCCATAGATCACTAAGAGAAGTGCTTGATCGTTAGATTTCGTGAAGGACAAATATGAGTTGTTAGATCAAACACGGATCAAGAGGTGAGGCACAATGGTGAATATCAGATCCCAACTGTCAGATATTCACACAAGCGAATATGAGCCATAGATCTCATGACAGTTCATAGGTTAGACACTCTAGGAGAAGCAAGTCCTTAAGCTGTCAAGAGGGAAATCTCGTGAAGTCCCAAACTTTAGAGCTAATTTGGACCATTCATGTTTGAGGACACGTGTCTATAGATTAGAAAGTATTTGAGAATTCAGTGTTCGAGATATTTTTGGTGTAGTGTGGAGAAGTCCCCAGATCCCCGAAGTCCTGAAGCTCCAAAGTCCTGGAGTGGTTTTACACTATAGATCGTTTGGGAGAAGGTGGATCGTTGGATTCCTTGAGTGGTTCGACAGTTCAACACTTTGAGGAAATGTGTTTGTGGTTGCACGGAAGGAAGAATTCCCTGAAGTTATGAAGTCCAGAACCAATCCGGACTGTCCCTTAATAGGAGACATGTGTCCACAAATTAACCTGTTTGGAATTTCAACGTTTGACAGTTCAGGGTTGGTTTGGTTTTCAGCAGCAAAATCCTCCGAAGCCCAAATTTCCAAAGTTCTGAAGCCCCGAAGTCCCAAAGGTCCAGGGAACACCTGTTCGGAAGTTCGGTGTTCGAGTATTTTGACGTGCTCTGGTGTATAAAGTTCCAAATTCCCATAGCCCTGAAGGCCTAAAGCTCTGGGAAACAAATGTTCAGAAGTTAGACATTCGAGAGTTATAAAGTATGTGGGTGTAGAATCTTCCAAAGCCCGAAGTGCCAAAGTCTTGGAATGCCAGAATGACATGGCATGATGACATCACCTAGAGTGGCATGGACTTGTTTGAAAGTTCATAGTTTGGGATTTTTGAAATATGTTGTGGAAGAAACTTTCGAATCCCAAAGTTTTGAAGTCCCGAAGTCTCGAAGTTTCAAAGTCCCAAAGCTCCGAAGTAGCAAAGCCCTGAATATTCGAAGAGGTACCGTGAAAGGATTCACCAGTTCGATGTTCGATAGAAATAAGGTATGATACAGTAAGAACCAACAAAGCCAGAAGTTTCAGAGCCCCAAAGTCCTGAAGCTCCAAATAAGTGCACATCAACTAAGCGCTTGGTCATAGCCCTTGGTCCTATGTGACTTCAGTCGAAATAAAAGGGGGATAGTGCCCAAATTGATGATTTCAAAGACAAAAGGGGGATAAAAGAGGGAATATGTGGGGTTCCGAGCTATACATACCTGTGCATAAAGATGTAAATAAGGCTTGTGTAATTTATGAGAGAATCCATCATGGGTCCAAGAGCCAATTCGACTTTGAAGAAGAACAACAACTGTACAGAGATTGCCTTCCAGGCAAGACAATTTTCAAATATTCATAACTTCCTGCTCAAAACTTAGAATTGAGCAAGGGAGCAGTCGTTGGAAATATCTTGGATAGTAGAACATAAATGTTCACCTAGAATATTGATATGAACAACAAATTTCTTAGAAAATTAGAAGAAACAATTCAGATGTATTATTGAACCAAAATGGTTCATATTTTTCATGAAATTGTTGAGTCAGTTAGCTTGACAAAGTTCTGTTGGCTTCACATTTTGCAGAGTTAACAACAACTAGATTAGACAAGGATCAACACAGAGTGTAGATGGATGTAAGAGACATAGGGGGATTACAGTAAGGAAGATGAAATCAAATGAATGGATGTCCATTTGGGTATTGAAGGAACAAACTCCAATGGACATGGAGAGGGAAAGGATGAAAACTTGAATATGGCAGAAACCATCAGAAATTTGCAAAAAGATGTCCAAAGTCACAAGGATGATAATGAAAGGATTATGAAATCCAAGGAGTAGCAAGAAGGATTCAACATGAAGTTAATGTAGAGCCTTGACATAATTGAAAATAAATTGGATAAGGAGAATGTATCAAGCAAATCAGGAAGTCATAGGTCTCCCGATGAGAAAGGAAGATCAAGAAGTGTTAGAAGACATCACCATCACTCCCATAGGCATTCCAATAGGAGAGAATCCAACAAATCCAGTTCAAACCCTATCAAAGAGCATCCGAAGAGGTCTTGGGTGGATGAAATGCGAGGATAAGTGAAAAAAATAAAACCTCCTACATTTGATGGTGAGCACAAGAAGGATGAAGATGCTGAGACATGGCTGCTAGGCATGAGAAAATATTTTCAATTGCATAATTATTATTCTCATGAAAAAGGAAGAATTGCTATCTACTAACTCAATGGAAAGGCATCCATGTGGTGGGATAAACTTGTGCAGGTGCAACACATCAAAGAGAAAAATGTTACTTGGAAGGAATTCAAGAAGTATTTTGAAAAAAAATACTTGACTAAGAGATACTATGAAAAAAAAATGAAAGATTTCTTTGAACTCAAGATTGGAAGTATGACCATTGATGAGTATGAAAGAAGGTTTTTGGAGTTGTTGATGTATGTCTCCTTCATCAAGGATGAGACCGTTAAGATTTAGAGGTATCTAAGTGGGATTCCATCTTTCATTAGTGACAAGATTCAATATGATGATCCCAAGAAATTGGAAAGACCATAAGGCATGATAAATACCTATATGATCAATAGAAAGGAAAACCAACTTTCCAAAAATCTCGGGAAGACAAGAAGAAGTTCAAGATGGAATAGAGGAAGAAGGGGAATAAGCCACCTTTCTTCAGAAATAGTCCTCAAGGACAACCATCTTCTAAAGAGCCCAGAGTGATTGACATAAGTGGGAAAAGGCCAAGGAAACTACCCATTCAATGTTGGGGTTGTAAATGAGATCATTTGTATAGAGATTTTCCTCACTAAAGTGACAAAGTGAGATTTGTTCACAACGTACAACAAGATGAAATAGTGGAGGACATGGGCATAAATGTACCAAGGATCTATGCATCCCTGGACAACACACATGCATAATTTCAATAACACATGATTGAAGTGGAAGGTATGATCAACAACCAAACCATTGCAATTTTAATTGATTCAGGAGCTATTCATAGTTATATAGATCCTAAGGTGGTGGAAAGATTGAATTTTCCAAGAAGCAAGCATGGGAAATTTTGGTTGGTGCAACTAGCTACTAGAGCCAAGAGAAAAGTTAACGAGTTGGTTAAGTCATGTCCAATGGGAATGTATGGGTTGAGCACCAAGGGAGATTTGAAAATCTTGCTTTTAGTTTCCTATGATTGTCTAATTGGGATGGATTGGTTGGACCAAAACCATGCTTTCTTAGACTATCATAACAAGGCATTTACTTGCCGGGATGAGGAAGGGAACCTAAGGACAATCCAAGGAATTCCCAGCGAAGTAGTTATCGGAAAAATCTCAACAATGTAGCTAAAGAAGTGTTACAGAAAGGGTTGTCAAATTTTTGCAGCCCATATGAAATAAACACCTAAGGATAAGGTGCCAAATATTGAAGATTATCCTAAAGGAGTTTGAGGATGTGTTTAAATAAATACCAGAATTACCTCCTAAAAGAGATATTGATTTCTCTATAAATCTGATGGCGGGAGAAGCTCCAATATCCAAGACTCCTTACAGGATGAGTACACCATAACTGAAGGAGTTGCAAATGAAGCTTGAAGAGCTTCTAAAGAAGGGATACATATGCCCAAGTGTGTCACCTTGGGTGCCCCAATTGTATTTGTGAAGAAGAAGGATGGGACATTGAGACTATGTATTGACTTTAGGTAGTTGAACAAGGTCACTGTGAAGAATAAGTATCCTTTGCCAAGGATCAATGACCTATTTGATCAACTGAAGAATGAAAAAATATTCTCCAAGGTTGATCTCAGGCCAGGTTATCATCAGGTAAGAATTAAAGAAGAAAACATCAACAAGACTGATTTCTGAACAAGGTGTGGCCATTATGAATTCAAAATGGTGCCATTTGGGTTATCAAATGCA
Organism: Picea mariana; assembly: GCA_032191745.1. Lineage (NCBI taxonomy): Eukaryota > Viridiplantae > Streptophyta > Pinopsida > Pinales > Pinaceae > Picea > Picea mariana. The sequence continues at coordinate 28,983 of JASDQU011403104.1, forward strand.
CCAACTGTTTTTATGTGTTTAATGAATGACATTTTCAGAGAGTACTTAGATAAGTTTGTCATTGTATTTTTGGATGACATCCTTATATATTCGAAGTCGAAAGAGGAACATGAGAAACACTTGAATATGGTACTACAAGTGTTAAGAGAGTATAAATTGTATGCCAAATTGAGCAAGTTCTCATTTTATCAAAACCAAATTCATTATTTGGGGCATATCATATATGAGGAAGGGATCGTAGTGGATCCTGAAAAGATTGAGGCCATTAAAGGATGGTCAACGCCTAGGAATGTGACAAAATTCAAATCCTTCATGGGTTTCACTGGCTACTACATAAGATTTATTACAGTTTTCTCAAAGATTGCACACCCAATTACTTTCTTGCAAAACAAGGGGGTGAAGTTCCAGTGGTCATGGGAGTGTGAAAAGAGCTTCCAACACTTGAAGAAATTATTAACCAGTGCTCCAATTCTAAGGATTGCAGATCCAAATGAATAATTCATTGTATGTACAAACACATGCAAAGAAGGACTTGGTGGATTCCTTAGTCAAAATGAATATGTTGTATGCTATGAATCAAGGAAGTTGAAGGAGCATTAAAGACACTATGCCACTCATGATTTTGAGTTGGAAACCATAGTGCAAGCCTTGAAGAAGTGGAGACACTACCTCATGGGAAAAAAGTTTGAGCTGAGGGAAAACCATAATGGTATGAAATATTTATTTGATCAACCAACTTTAAATGCCAAACAGAGCAGATGGTTGGAATTTCTCAGTGAGTATGACTTTGATATAAAGCATATCAAAGGGAAAGAAAACAAGGTGGCTGATGCAATCAACATGAGAGTGCATGAGTTGCATGCTACAACCATCAACATGTGTCAATATGATTTGAATGGTAGAATCTCAGAGGCTACAAAATCAGATTTGCATTACATGGAATTAGTGGAAAAATTAAAACAAGGTAATTTGTAGCAGAAAATTGAAGATTACAAGCTGGGAATTGATGAAATTATCTTGTACATAAACAAGATTTATGTACCCAATTCTCAGGAATTGAAAATTATGATACCGAGGGAAATACATGATGTGCCTTATACTGGGAACCCGGGGTATCAGAAAACTATTGCAACTATCAAGAGCCAATATTATTGGCCAAGCATGAAGAGAGAAATTATTGAGTACATTGTCAAATGTTGGGAGTGTCAAAAGGTCAAGGCTGAGCATAGGCACCCAACTAGTTTGCTACAACCATTACCCATTCTTGAGTGGAAGTGGGAAGCAATGACAATGGATTTAATCACCAAGCTGGCCAGAACAAACAAGCAACATGATTCTATCATGGTAGTGGTGGAAAATCTTACTAAAGATGCCCATTTCATTCCAGTGAAGCTCACTGACAAGGAAACTAATGCTACTAATATTTATATGAGGGAAGTAGCTCGATTGCATGGTATACCCAAGAAAATTGTTTCCAATAGAGACCCAAAGTTTACCTCAAAGTTCTGGAAAGGTTTATTTAAAGGATTTGGAACAAATATGAATTTTAGCACAACTTATCATCCAAAATCTGATGGGAAAACAAAGAGGGTGAACCAAGTGATTGAAGATATGTTGAGGATGTATGTGATGGATAAACCATCAAAATGGGAAGACTATCTACACTTGTTAGAATTTTCTTACAACAATGGGTACTAATAATCTCTGAAGATGAGCCCATTTGAGGCACTTTATGGGAGAAAGTGCAACACACCTGTAAGCTGGGAAGGAAAACCCAACAGATAGAGTCGTAATTGGGCTAGAGTTGCTTAGGGAAATGGAAGAGAAAATGTCAAAAATAAAGAAGAATTTAAAGGCTTCTTAAGACAGGCATAAAATCTATGCTGATAAGGGTAGAATTCATAGGGAATTTTGCATAAGCGATCATGTATTCCTGAAAGTGAAGGCAAAAAAAAGCTCCCTGAAATTGGGAAATTGTTCCAAGTTGGTAGCTCGTTATTGTGGGTCATTTAAAATATTAGAAAGGATTGGGCCTGTAGCTTATATGATTGCATTACCTACATCTATGTATATTCATAATGTACTCCATGTATCATTGCTCAAGAAGTATATACCCGATGATAATCACGTTATTGATTGGAAGGTGATTCAGGTGGAGCAAGAAGGCACTTTTCAAGTGCATCCAATGTGCATACAGGATCAGAATATCAAGCAGCTTCAAAATCGAGCTATAGGGATAGTAAAGGTCCAATGGGTCTGATACAATCCTGAGGATGCAATGAGAGAGAATATAAATGGTATGCGAGCAGAATACCCACATCTTTTTGAATATTTTTGAAAATCATGATGGTAATATGTAAATAAGTTGCACTGAGGACAGTGCAAAAACATGGGGAGGGGATTGTAATACCCCAAGGCCGAGCCCCAACTGAATTTTAAACATGTTTTATAGGTTGATGAGCCAAGCGATTATAAGCTAGGAGGCTTATGTGATTATTAGGCCAGAGAGCCTAGATGTTAAGGCCAATGAGCCTATTTTTGTATATGTAAACACTCATATAATTAATAAAATACATCACTACATGTAGACCGACCAAAATAAAAGAGTATGGGGGACTAAGCTCCACTAGGAAGGGAAAGGGAGGTCTAAGAGCCTAGGAAAGGGTCTAAACTAGAGGGATTATCTCAAAAGGAATATTATATTATTATTTCCTAAAGACTATGGTGAGGATAATTGCTTTATCCTAAGTCTCATGGAAGAGGGAATGAATCCCAAGTGGAGAGAAACCAGATCCAAGAGAGACATGTTTCAATCATGGCGCATGTAAATATAGGTGGGGGGGAATATTCTTTTTTTCCATCTTTCCCCATTCACTCACACACTCATGCATAGATCCATCCCCTCCATCGTCGACCCCTGCAACTTGCATGCACCTCTGGAACCAACATACACCTTGAGCTATCCCATACTTTTCTTGTGAAGCACAACACACCTGTACTTTTCCTGAGTTCATATCCTGCCTTAACAGTTTGTTGTTGCTGCCATCATCTGTTCTATACCTGAGCTTTGTTGCTTCCATCACCCTTACATAATTGACTAAGGAGATGGACTAAGAAGAAGGTTGTCAGGTCTGTGGTTTTAAGAGGCGGGTTGTTAGGCCCGTGGAATGAAGAAGTAGGTTGTCAGGCCTGTAAGCAACTCTCTCCAGGTGAGGGAGGTTGTTGGGGAAGTGATTTTCCCAGAGGGAGCCCAATGAAAACTATAGTGCTATGAGAATTCTTGTCCGGCCTGTTGCTGAAGCCCTGGAAGGGAAGTGGGGAAACCGAAGGACTGTTGAGCAGAGAAGGGGCACACTTCCTGGGGTGGGACATGCATGTGGGGAATGAGAGGCTGTAGTTTTTTAGTGTGAGTTGGCTCCTGAGAAAAAAACCTTCCTGTTGAATGTGCAACTTCCAGTTGTCTCATCCTAGCCTAGGAATCCCTTTACCTGGGTGGATTTTAGTCCCAGCTTGGGGGTGATCCACTGTTGAGAGTGATGAGCAACATGGTCTAAGGCTGGGAGTTTTGTGGAAGGTCTACACACAGTTGGTGGTATTCTACAAAAAGATAAGTATCAATTATGTGTTCATTTGCATGTTGTGTATTTGTACATGTCTTATATTTATGAGTTTTTCCTGTAAATGATGTATGTATAGGATTATTGTTATTTCCGTATTAATCTATGTATTAACAGAATGTAATTGTCTGTTAATTTTTATATGTATGAAGTTCCACAAGAGTTTCTATGTGCCATAGCCCAGTGATACTATGGCTGGGTATGTACATTTTTTAATATCAGAAACACGAGAAGTTCTCAATGTGGCAGTTCTTGGCTTGGGAGGCCGGGGTGTGCTACAAGTTTGGTTTCAGAACTTAGAAAGAGTGTTTTACAGAGTAGCATGGCCCGACCTGGGTGTATGGGGATGTTAGAAAAAAGAGCGTTGAACTTATAAAGAACGACCATGATTTCCTAATCATTTGGGTCAATGATTCCACAATCACTAAGTTAAAGTATTAAGAGATTGAATGTCATGATGTGGTTTTCAATTTTGGGAAATTATATTAGATCAAGAGTGATGAGCTGATTTTCCAACTAATGAGCACAAATCAAATTTGTGTTCCCAAATAATTATTCAAACTTCAACCAAGATTCTTATGTTGTGTCCAGGGATCGAGTATGGAATTTTAGATCTTCAAATATCGGCATACCAATAATGCCTCTTGCTTCATCATTAAAATTTAGCCATTTTTCTCATTTCTCATTGTGTAGTGGTACAACTTATATAACTTTGCTTATGAGTAGGTCCTTCATTTAGGAATATAGGAATACTAGTTTTTTCTCATTAATAGAACCACATGTGGGTTAGAAGTATCCATTTAAAAAAACTAAGAAAACATAATGCACATTTAGTTGTAAAAAACTATATCACTATGTAAAGCTAAAAAGCATAGCTAATTTCCATAAATAGGTGACTCAAAATTGAATATGTTTGAAGAAGATAAGCCCCTAGAAAGTTGCAAAAATGAGGATGATCCCTATCTATTTGTAATATTTTTTTTTTTCACTTTATTGGATAGAGAAATAAACTTATTTTACTTGTTTCACATAGAGGATTGAAAAATACACAATTTGAAAAACCTGGTAACCAAATTCAAGACTACATGGAAAAGTTACATTCGCTTGAACTTTACCTCCAAAAATTAAATGTGAATCCCTACATGGGGTTCTTGAAGTGCCATGTGGTATTTGTTGAGTGGGACATACGAAGTTGACTGTATATTCTGGCCATACCTCCACTGTGCATTGAAGGGGTAGAGGACTATGTGTTGACTGGGATAAAACACCAATGTGGCAATGTTAAGCCATGTGTCATTGGTTTTAGGTTGAGTTGATGCTGTGGAAAATAAAAGTTTGATTGACAGGGAATGTGGATGCCACATGGAAGGAGTGAGTCTATGGTGGAAGGGGGTGGTCTAGTTTGAAGTCAAAGGAAGGGGGGCATAGGTGCCAAGTGGAGTGGGTCCATGATATCACATTCCACATCAAAGGATAGAACCACAAGAATTGTTGGAATCCACATGTAGGAGGGCATGCTAAAGGTTGGAGGGTGTATGGAGAAATATGTAGGGGGGAGTAATAATGGTAAGGTTGTTCCAAAAAGAACATGTGCCAAGGAGTAAGGGCATGAGACCCAATTGAAGGTTGACATGGTTTTTAAAAAAGTACATTAGTGGGGGATTCTAAAGGTGCATAAGTGGTTGTATAAACATTGGCGGTGATTCAAAGGGGTTGGTGACAAGGGGTGGCCAATGTGGATGTGAAAAATTGCTAAAAAAACGATTTTTCAAAGGGAAAACATGGGGAAAATAGGGACCATGGGGTAAGGGATAACTATTTAAAATGAGAGTATGACCAAGAAAATGAACGAGGACCACCAAAAAACTTAAAATGCCCATAAGAACAACTAGTTTGTAACAAACTTGAAATTTTTTAATACAATTTTGTAATTAAAAAAAAAACACAAAACTTACAAAACACTTCATGTGATTGAGAAAATGAGCAAATCTAGAGGATCTAAAGGTTGATTTCCATGAAACAAGAAGTGTTATTGGCTAATTTTGCTACTCTGGACTGAACATGTAATCATATTTCTTTACAAAAGACACCAAAATGTCTAGATATGAGAATTTCCCACGTGATTGGTTTACAAAAAACTAGTAATCTATCTTGTTTCAAGAATCAAAATCTACCAAAAAACCACTCTAATAACATGTTTAAAATTGAACATGCATACAAGATCATGCCATAACATCCAACTCACAAATGACATATGATATACGTGGTAAAACACTCGAAAGGGAAATATCCATGGAGTGAATGTGCAAAGATCAATTATTTCTAGAATAAACTGTATTCTTATACAAGAAAGACCCAAGAACTTTATTTATATAGTATATTCTTGCATGCAACCTAATCATTTATTTTTAGTACACTAATTCATAACTAAAGGATTCCCCAAGTTAATATTGCTTCAACTTGGGATCAATCCATGCATGGATAAATCAAGATAAACTTGATCTTAATAAGTCCAGTGCAATGGATAATTAAAAAACTATTTACTCTGCATAATTAATTTATTGGATGTGCATAAATAATTAAATAATGTGCACATAACTATACACCAATACTTTTACACATCAATATCTTCCAAATGACTCAAAGATCACCTCAACTGGAGTTCATATGAGGAATTTATGCCTCCCACAAGTTGACCTATGTTGTTGACCACCATGGGACCAAGTGGATTCTTCATTGGCTCCCATTACTCACATGTGTGGACTTTCAAGAAGATTGTAGAGGGTAGAAAACCATAACCCTAATTGGGATTTAAGCCATACAAAAACATTAACCCTAACTTAAGATGACTATTAAGACATGTCAAATATTGGATCAATATGAAAAGGAAGGGGTTCCATTCTTGTTATAATGATTATTATTCCATAGTTGAGCATAGCAAGGGTGTGGGATATTATGAGTAGAATAAAGGAAGTAGAAGACCCTATAGTGGCTATAAAATCCATAGTGTCTAGGGCAATTCCATAGTGAGTTCACCTTTCCTTTTATTTGCATTTCATATATGAGAAGAAAAGAGCAAGGCATAGTTCTCACATTCTAGCCGTATTTTCCCATATTGGGTTTCCTAGGGTACATCTTATGTTCATTGAGTGGATGTTGTGGTATTTATTTTATTTTTTATTTATTTTATTAGTTTCAACTTATTTCAATATTTTGAGCAATAAGCTAGTAATATTAAATAGTGAAACATTACACAACAAAGCGTTTCAAAAACTTGTAAGATTTGTTATGAAAACATATTCTAGTGGAGTATATATGGTAGTTTATAGATCAATGGGTTATATATTTGAATTCATTTTTATTTGTCAGAAAGGATTTGCATCTAGCTTCATGGCAATTTTGTTTTGGATGACCTTTGCATTGTATACCTTCAAGTCATCATAGGTCTAGAGAGACGTTTCTTGGAAATATTTGTAGAGCTCAAGAGACTTCCGCTTATCAATGTCTTAGAAATATACCTCCACATGTATGATTTTAGGCTAATCTTTTGTCCCATTTTTTATTTGAACAATCCCATGAAGCTTAAGACTCCTCCCCAAAACATGATTTATTTACAAGATTGTCTTTAAGAGTGTGTGTGTAGTTCATACTTCGATACAAACAATGGAAATGCTCATGAAGATGGTCTTTTGACTATTGTTTATCACACAAGTTTGAAATTATGAAAATCTTCTTTCTTATCTAATTTTCTTTTTCAAGTGAATAGTGTTTCCATCAAGACAATCTAGGAGGTTTCTCTTCACCTCTTCCAATCCTTCTTAATGATTCTCCATTTCTTTCAAGTCTTGAACATGTTGCAAAAATCTCAATATGTTCTTGTCATTGTCAAAGATTTGCTAATGATTCCTATGATTCAATATTGAGGGTAAAAAAATCACTTCAATGGAGAGCAAGGAAAGTATGGATCTGGATTAAAAAATGAATAAAAAAAAACAATTATTCAACCAAGGAATTTTATTTGTTTGGATGGTATTCAATGGAGAATGCCTGGAAAACTTGAATCCAATATGATACTCTGTGAACATGTGCTTTCAATCTATGACTCCTCACTAAATATTTCTTCCTCACCTGATTAACTAATGGTTTAGAATCCTCACTTAACGAACATAATTTAGTCCTCAAATAAAGTGCTTGTTGGATGTTTAGGACGAGTTCCTCATACTCTGCACCATTATTAATACAATCAAATTCAAAATCAAATGAATAGAGGTGAATTTTACCAAAGGGATCCTTGATCATGATACTGACCCTTGACCCTACCTTTCAACATGCACCATTAGAATATATCTTCAATATTTCAATGCAATAATCCTTCTCTTGGATAGTTGGAGCTAACATTTTTTACTCTTTAATGATTATACAAGATCTGATCCCCATGTCTATCATTGATATATCTTCAGTCATAACTTATGAATCCTCCCCTAAACACAATGTGGGTCATTTCCTTCTCTTTGAACTCGAATCATAGTATTCTTGCAAGGAAACATCATGTTCATGCCATCGTTAATTAAAAATCCACTAATGTTTTGCAGTCACTACCTTCCAAGTATGAAGCCATAACTATAGGAATGCTAACAACCAACTGAATTGAGAAGACTATGCACACCTTAGGGAATGTGTGAATGTTTGCATAGATGTGTTTGTTATCTCCAACAATTGAAATTATATATGAGAAGAGAAATTGTATATATTTCTACTTTCCCCATAAGTTTGGGTGCATCACATTTAGTGATTTGATGAGTACTAAAGGAATAACATTGTTGGCTACTCCATTGTGTGCCATGCAATTGTGAATGAAAAAATCATCCACCTCTAATGTGATAAATAAAGGAGGCACCTTACTACCATTAGGAGTAGGTATAGCAAGAAACCCGAGGAACCATGACAGTATAGGAATCATGACATATATTTGATATTATCACGATCTCCTTTCAATACATTCTCTAAATTATCTAGTTGTTCATGATAACAAAAGGAATATATTAGGTTCATATTGGGAGGTATCTTGAAAAGATCTGCTACTAATTATGAGGCATGTAATCCATAACACCCTTCATAGGAGGTGATGGTTTCTCAAATCCCAATTGAAAGGGGAAAAAAATAACATATTCTTTGGATAAGTAGGAATGTTGTCTTTGACACTCTTTATAAGCTTCATAGATCGAGGAATCCAATTTGTAGTTTTGTTCTTCTTTGAGATGCTTGATGCTCGAGTTGGTGCATTCTCTTTAGCTGCCTCATTATGTAATAGTATGCACTGCATTCTTCACCTCGACAATGCCTACTAGGAAGATCACCTCAACATCCAATTCATATTATTGTTTAGGTTTCATTGGCACCTCCACCCATGTAGTGACTTCCATCTACTCATCTTTTACCAACTCCAAGTTCCTCTATTATGGTTCACACTCATCATGATTATGTACTTTGATACACAACCAACATAAATAATCAATGATAGTAGAATCTTAAGTAGGGGGTTCTAGGAGAGTAGGAGGATCTACAAGCTTCTAAGAATGATTGGGTGGGTGCATCTGAGGATTGAAATAGTGAGATTCAGTGCATAGGCCTATTGGAATTTCCAAAATGTCTTTTTAGAAGTATGAAATTGAGATTTAGCCTTGGTAAAATCATAGCATAGGGGTTTTCACCATGAGATTGTGAGGAATATGTTGGGGATTATGGGTGTTCATGAGATTAGAATCCAAGAGGATACTTACCTTTAGGAATGCTTTTAGAATTAGGGGTGCTATGTCAATTGAGAGACCAAGATAAGACATGTTGTGTTGGACTTTCCCAACATGAATTCAAGGTAAGCTTGAGTGTCTCACACATTTCTTCCATATTATTTTCTCCATCCACACATTCCTTAAGGGTGTTCAAATTTGTATTCTTAAGCTAGTATCTGATGTTTCCTAGGAGGGTGTTCTTATAGATGCCTAGGATGACAATATCATTAGGTCCATCATTTGCAATGATTTTGTTCAAAGACTTTTAAAATGATGGTTGAAGTCCTTTATATTCTCACTTGGGATCATATTAATGCTAATAAGCTCCATGATCAATGCATATCACTTTGTAGGCATTCCATATTTGTCTAAGAATAAATTTTCCATGATGTCCTAATTCACTATAGAACCCAAGGAAGGAATTATACCCATTCATATGTAGCTCTATGCAGGGTGTCACACAAATCCTTATAAACCACATCATCATGCATTTGGCATTCTTTTATTGACCCTCACTTTGGTCAATGAGTAATAGATGGAAAAGGGTTGCAATCTATCCTTAATTTTCAAATTGTATCCTAATAATAGATGGAAAAGGGTTGCAATCTATCCTTAATTTTCAAATTTTATCCTAAAGTTAAGGGACCCTAACTCCAAAATTTTGAACCCAATCACTGACATACCCTCTTTGCCAATTGTGTTCATCTTGACTTCTAAATTTAAAAGTAACTAAGGGATCACCAATTAGTAATGCGCTAGAATAATATGGATTATGTGGTGATTTGGCAAGATGTGCTTTGATTATGATGGCTTCACTGGCCTCTAACAAGGATGGTTATATGATAATTTATATTTCAATTGTTACATCCTTTACACACATGGATTTTGCAAAGTAATATAGTTTTGCAAAATTTTTCAAAATGTTAACCAACCCTTACATTAACCTATATATGATCAATTTGGTTCTTTATGTAACTTAGTATTGTATGATTATTTCTCAAGTGTAATGGAATCTGGTGTTAACCTTTCTCACACTTTATCATACTTACGATTTTATGGATTCTTAGTGCATGTGTTAAGTAGATAAACATTTAATTCTTGACCCTAACATGATTTATTATAAGGTAACGTATGCATTTGGTGACTCTCGTGTTTGTTTTTTTAAGAAGGGAGATTTGGTATCAAAGAATTAGAACTTGTTCAAAGTGTTGATCATATATATGATTGATTTGGTCTTTTGTGTTAAAATTGGACTATAAGCATAATTGATGATTATATCTTTATATATATATATGATTGATTTGGTCTTTTGTGTTAAAATTGGAGTATAAGCATACAAAATTGGAGTATAAGCATAATTGATGATTAAATATGATTTATTTGGTAACACAAAATGGGAGTATAAGCATAATTGATGATTATATCTTTGGTGTAATGGTTTGAAGAACCTATCCTATACATTGAATGGTTTAATTGATGATTATATCTTTGGTCTAGTGGTTTGAAGAACCTATCTATCCTATATATTGAATGCATGGTTTGCATGTCTTAATTTTAATTTTGTGATGGTTATAGTTTGTCTAGATACATTCATACCTAAAATGTCTAAATTAGCCTTTCGAGCTCTGGGCAACGTATAAAATCATAACCTCTTCATTTCACTTCTCTTGGCTTTGCTGGTCACCATACTTATGGGTACTATGCAAATGATATTTCAACATAAAAATTTGAAGCTTAGTTTTATCATTGCATGTGGCCAACTATTGATTTATAATTAACAACCCATGTTGCCATTCAATTTACCTCTAATCATTTTTAGGTATGCCCCTCAATGTTTCCTTGTACTCAAATTCTGGAATAACATGGGTGTTCCTTGAGAGGACTTTGACCTCTCTTTGGAATACGGTGTCTTGTGGTAACCATGAGATCTGATGATCTTCGAAACCTTAATACCTTCATCACCTCTCATGATCTTCGAAACCTTAATACCTTCCTCGGCTCTTTTGACGTGGCTTTTTGGCCATAAAAAATATATTGTTTTTATGTTTGACGAAAGTCAAATATTATTAAAATCAAATATAACTTTGATCTTGTGATTTGGATCTAATGGAATATGTTAAATTTTTAAAAAGTTTATTATCACTTTTTATTTTTATTTTTTTAATTAGAAATTTGTTTTATTTATTTATTTATTAAATACAAAATAAAATTATGTAATATAAATGAATAAATATTAAATTAAATAAGAAAGTTTTATTTTTAAGTTATTTTTTTAACTAGCCTAGATTCATTTAACTCTCGATTTATAATGTTTGTACTTTGAGAGATTTGATTCCTTTCAGCGGTTAATAGATTAGGAGTTAAATGTGTTAGAATAATGTAGAAATTTCTAGAATGTAATGTAAATTTAGAATGTTGTTTCAAGTTTGTTTCACAAAAACATATATTTAGTTTGTGGGTGGTTTGAGATCCACATTGTTAGGAGTTTGATCTAATCCTCTATTGAACTATAAATGTATTGAAATTCTCTCAATGAATTAAGTTTTGTGAGCACTGTCTCACTTGTGTGTGTTCTTCTTGTTCTTAGTTTAATTTGGTATTAACGTTGAGGGATAAAACGTTATGAGGAACCACACCGCCATCGTTTCAAGTGAAACAGATCCACCGTGTGTGTAAGCTGTGTGATAGCGTCGTGGGCATTGGAATGAAGCCGCAGATTGTTTATAGAGCCATTGGGATATATTTTCAAAATTTCTAGCGTGGATAAGGAATAGAGAATCTATGTAGAGAGCTCGTCTGTTGAACAAAGCCACTGCCACTGCCTGCTGAATAGAGCCAACATTTGCATAGTGTCGCCGTTGTCTTTGAGCCACCGTTTCTAGCAAAGTCGTCGGTTTCCATAACTCTAAGTGTGTGGACGTGTAAGAGATGACTATCATCGATTGTGAAGTCACCATCATTTGTGCATCGTTTGAATATTAAATTCATAAATTTCCACGACCAATTTGAATAGCGTCGATCTTCTTCATTGAGTAGAGCCACCATTTAATTCTTCAAGTAAGCTGATGCTGCCATAGAGCCGACATTTCCAGTGAGCCGCCACCGCTGTCATAGAGCCGCAATATCATTATCATATTGACTGTGCCTTCTGCCAGATTAGTGTTGCCCGCCCAAAGAGAAGGAGTGTGCAACAAATAAGGGTGACCTGCAATAGAGAAGAAGCCTGCTTGGGAGGTAAAAGCTTGTAAAATCCAACAACACGTTTTTTTTTAATTGGTGAATAATTGTTAAAACTAGTTGAATTATTTGTGGTGGAAGATGGATAACCTACTTTCTGATTCATATTTAAATGAATCCACCAAAATTGATGGAGAAAATTATATTAACTGAAAATTTAAGTTGATGACTATTTTAGAGGCTTATAGTCTATGGACAATTGTGAAAGGAGATGAGCCCAAGCCCACAACTACTGCCTCAATTCCAGATTGGGAAAAACAAGAAATGAAAGTGAAGGTGCTTCTTCGGATGTCTATAAAGGATATCATAATTCCGCACATCCGAGATTGTAAAACTTCCAAAGAGACGTGGGATGTTCTCAAAGGTTTGTACGATACCTCTAATGAAAATCAGATTTTATTCTTAAAAACTAAGCTCTTTTCTATCAAAATGGAAGCCAATGAAAGCATAAGTAATTTTCTATTCCGAATTAAAGATTTAAGTGATAAGTTGGGTGACATTGGTGAAAAGGTTTCCAGTAGTGATTTAGTAACTATCGCTTTGAAGGGTTTAGTGTAAGATTATAAAATCTTTATTTCAGCAATCTCAGCTAGACAAACGCTCCCTACTTTTGATGAATTGGTTGGTATCCTTCTTCAAGAGGAAGAGAGAATGAATAATTATGATATGGACTCAAGTGGCTCAGATTTGGCATTGATTGCAAGAGGTAAAAGATCATACCAAGAGAAACCGTGGGACAAGAACAGAGGTTGGTTTCAAGCAAAGCAGAAAGGTATGACACATCTCGATTCTTATGTTTAGAGAAATATAGAATGTGAATATTGTGGAAAACCCGAACATCTTGCTAAATATTTCTATAGAAGAAAGAATCATGAGTCAAATCAGAGATATAAAAGGCATAATGGAAATTTTGTGCATAAAGACACTTCGGTCAATGATGGATTTAAAAATCTTAAGTTGTTTATTTCTGAAGCTTCATTGTCTGCTAAAACTGATGATGAGAATGCATGGTTCATATATTTTGGTGCATCAGCTCATATGACCTGTAATAAAGAATGGTGTGATGAATATTATGAGAAAATTGATGGCACACACATTTACTTAGGAGATAACGGATCACATAAAGTCCAGGGCTATGGAGTAATACGTGTGAACTTACCTAATGGACAACTAAGACAGATTTATGATGTGATGTATGTTCCTGGTATTAAAAAGAATTTACTATCTGTTTCAACTATCACTGATAATAATTTAACAATGGAATTATCCAAGATATCCAAGATCACTATAGGATTGTTTCCACAGGTACCAGGGTTGGTGGATTGTATAAGTTGGATGTGAAAATGAACTGTCATGTTGCATTGACATCCACAACAATGTCAACGAAATATTTATGGAACCAGAGGTATGGGCACCTCAATTACAATGATTTTATGTTGTTGCAAAGAAAAATAGTGGTAGAAGGTCTTCCTGTTATGAAGAATGATCATTTTCCATGTGAAGCATGTGCACTTGGTAAGCAACATAGAGATGAGTTTCTCATACATACCGAGAAAATACTAACTGATATACTTGAATTAATTCATACTAATGTATGCGGACCTATGAAAACTAGGTCACTTAGTGGTGCTTCATACTTTCTTATTTTTGTTGATGAGAAATCTAGATATACTTGGGCATATTTTGTTAAGAACCAAATATCAATATAGCATAGAAAAACCTCAGAAAAAGTACTCAATGCCTTGAAAAAGAGATAATTTCAGATAATAAGCCTCTTTGAGGGGGCAACCTCCTTTTACCCCACTTAAATGTTCAAGTACAAGATGATTCAAAATGAAAATGTCTCCTTGGTATAT
>JASDQU011403105.1:13764-29329 GCA_032191745.1 Picea mariana
TGCATTAGAAAAAAATGGTGGAAGGTTTGCCTCCCATTCAAGAACCAACTAGTTCATGTGAGAGATGCATTCTAGAAAATCAACACAGGGATAGTTTTCCTAAATGGGCGTATTATAGAGAAAAATGAACCATTGGAGTTGGTTCAGTTATGATAATTTAATCTTTTGGCTCATTACATTTGGTATCCGAGTATCGATCCTAAGGTTTTTCTTCCTCAATAAAGTCATTTTGGAATTTTCTCTATAACGTTTTCTAGGAGCCACTTCAGAAGATGAAACATAGTGGATTTTGAGAATACTTATCAGAGTAAATATGGTATGAATTTAAGCTTCTGGTTCATTGCAATTTCAGTGATAGAATCTGTGCAAGTTAGGGTTTTTGAATAGTCCTGTAACTATTATAAAACATGTGTCTAGGTAAAACAGTCATAACTTCTTCATAGAAGATCTAAATTCTATGAGACAAATTCAATTGGAACAAGTACAATCCATAGTATTTTCGGTATTATTTGTAGAAATAGAAATCAAATAATGTTCACATGGCACGTTTTACAAGTTCACTCTCTTGGAAAGACAAAAAATAAGCAAGGTTTTGAAAAGTTATCATAACTTTCATTTGACACATCCAATTTTAGTCAAACATGTGGAATTGAAAGGAAGACATTTCATAGAACTATAGGTTGCAATTTCAGACTCAAAAGGGCCTAAGTTTCAGAGATACATCAGAAAGAAGGTCGACTAGGAGGACAAACTCCAAATCATGGTTTTCAAAGGTATGTCACTTAAAGATATCATAACGTTTGATTGGTATGTCCGATTGAGCTAATTAAAAAACCATTGGAAAGAGAAAACATATATTATTATATTGGAGCAAGTATTATAGACAATTTATATCACTATACTTAATATATTGAAGTCGTAAGTTGAGTATTATAGTATACCTAAATTAAGAGTAAATGACAATACATATATTTGGTGGAATGGTTGAAAATGATAAGGAAAAATTGCAAGACTCCTTCTTTGGTAGGTATTTATTTGAATGGTGAAGTTGGTAACTGGTGGTATATCCTTGACTAAGGTAGTAGATGAAGCACGACATGATTTATGTTTTCTTGTGAAGGCCTCTTCTTCGATTCATAATTTCTCTTTTTGTATTTTATTTTTGGTGTGACTAAGGTAAGATGGAAAGCCAGAATAAACCAACTAGGAAACAAATGGGAACAAACTCAATTTACTGGAGGAGAGGTTTGGCTTGGGATAGCCCTTACACACTATCATGAAAACAATGATCGTATACAACAGGCCTAGTACTAATACATTAACCATGTGAATATTCCAGTTACTGACTGAGATATGAATTATCAAAAGAAAACATGCATGTGATAAACAACGGTAAGAAAAATAATTTGCTCAACTCTAATCATTAATCAGATACTAACACAAAGATTAATTTTCATCATTAAAGAAATAACTATAAATCATTGCATCAGATAACTTATCAACATATTTAATAGCTCTTACTCATTGCTGCATCCATTCATGAGATGGAATAGGAAATAGTTCTTCTTCACATCCAATCATACACACATTTGATGAAAACATAAACTTGTCTTTGGTCCAGAAGGACTTCTCAATTAAAGAAACTCCAAAATCATTCTTAACAAAACTAGAAATGAGAGTTTCTTGAAACAACCATCGACCTCTGACTAATCGGTCGATGCTCTTATTTATAACATAAAATTAACTGAAAAATAATGGCTAAAGTGTAGATAAGTAAAACAAAATTCCCCACATGGCGTTCTTTCCTATCAATTTGTCTAAGAGTCATCTCAAGATATCACTTTAAAAGGGTGACTCTTAATGTACTTCGACCACTGGATGAACAGCTCCTCACAGGTATTGGCGTATGGGAATCTATGATGTTCCATCAGGGCCGCGTAAATCTCTCTGATCTCTACCACATGTTCCTGATACTTCACCAGACTGGTACTTAATTTTTGTAGCATAGCCCGAGCTTTAATCAGATGTTCCATAAACTATCGCACTTGACCTGACGTTGTGTCTTTCACCTTTGCTAGTTATTCAACCCATGCTGAGTCTTGCTTGATGTGCGATTTGACTATGTCGGGCAAGTCACCGAAGTCATCAGGTGTGTCAAACTTGAGGAGTCCGATATCCTTCATTTCCTTTTATATTTTGACCCAGTTTTTCTCACACCTGGCCCATTTCTCTTGGATTTCTTGGTGGGTTCTCGAGCCATTTTTCCCCAATACTCGGCTGATTTTTTTATGTGATCAAGAATTCTTTCATTCAACACCCGAATGTCATGTTCTTCTTTGTCTCTGCCCTGTTGGACTGCACCAATGTAGTCGACTCTCTCTACAGCTTGTTGTTCTTTCTCGTACCACCGCTCCATATATTTTTACGTTGCAAGTGTCATTATGGTGTCCTCCTCGAGCTCGACTATCCTTTCTGTGAATAGGTGTCACTCATATATGAACTTGTTGTAGGCCTCCTTGAATTCATTTCTTAGGTACACCATGACCTGTGTGGTGTCCTGGTAATACTTCACCAAGTGGTGCAAATGTTCCAATTCCTTTAAGGCCGTGACCAACTCATTTTCATCTCTTTTATCTTTGTCAAGGTTGTCATTTGTAATTTCCATCCCTGTGTCGATGAGTTCAGATGTCTTAGAATGTTCTGTGTTGATTAGAAGTTCCTCGATAGTGATGAGGATGGAGCGATTTAAAGTGATCTTCCTCTTCTTTGTCGTTCTATGGATGATAGCCTTCTTCCTCTGATCATAAAATATGGAATGTATGTCGGATACTTCGTCCATGGGTTCGAGAATCTGCTGATCCCCCCATTTGAGTGTGTTTCCTAGAATTTCGTTGGTGTACACTTGTTCAAGGTTGGGTTCTTGAACTTCCTCATTGTGCTCCGAAGGTTCGACTTCTATCTGTCGCTCATCGAGTTTTTGAGTACCAAGTGAAATAGAGGCGTCGGGGATAGAATCGACACTTACCTGTTCATCAGCTGTTGAAGCATCAATTTCCTATTGTGGGGATTCCTCCTTTGGGTCGTCCGACCCTGACTCGTCCTTTGGACTGTCTGTTCAGGTCTCCAATGCATCAGGCATATTAGTGTCTAAGACATTCTCAATTGATTTCTCTTTCTGTGGGACCTCTTGAATTTGGTCATCGGGAACAGGAGAAGATGTTTTCTCAGGTCCCTTTTCTTCTTCTATATGCACAGGGGTCCTAAGAGATACCTTTGGGCTTTCATTGTCATAATATATCTTTATCAACTCGTGGAGGGGGTCTGATGCACTTGTTTCCACTGATACCCTGACTGTCTTTGGTTGGGATGAAACACCTTTCAACGATATGGACGGTGGCATTGTGAATTCAACATCGTCTAACGTAGCGATTTCATCGATGTCTATCAGTTCAGGGCCTCTTGGGACTATCTATATTTCATCTGGGTTGTCGACAGGGAGCATTGGCATCCTGATGAGGTTCGTATTATCTCACATCTAGTCGATTATCCGATGGACCTGTTCATACATGAGTAACCCTCTCCCACACGCATCCTGAGCCTCAGGGAAATTTCTTTCTTGTATCGGGGCTACCAAGGGAATCTCTATTGTTTCAGCCACTACCATTTCCACTCTGGCTCTGAGGGATCCTTGAGCCGATTTTTCTATGATTTATGCCTATTCATCCAGGCTCATGGATTTGAACTTGGTCATTCTGGGGTCTACCATCCTTGCCACCACTTCCTCCTAGTCTTGGGCATTTTCGGTGAAGACCTAATCTTCAAATTTGTCATGAGTGTAAGACCAACAAGATGACATGTGTGATGCGTGCTTCAAGACTAAACCCCTCGGGTCATGTTTGTGGAAACAACCATTCTGGAATAAGAACTCCAATTGGCTCAGTCCTTCCTAATTGGCTTGAGCGGTGTATTTTAATAGGTAGAAACCTATATGGAATCCATAGGCTATAAATCCTCATTTCTTGTCTTTTACTAGGGAGGAATTGTAACCTTGTAGGATAGTCTGGTAACATATCTCTTCTACCACTAGTTGATCAGGAACATGCACAGGTAAAAGGTGTGGTGCCCCGGTGTCCTCAAAAACCCTAATATAAGTATCACACTCATCTAGATACCAGTGACCAACCTTTGATATCATCTTTTTGGTCACAACCGATAGTCTTGGACACTTTTTCTTGAAAATAATTAAATGAATGCGGGCGATGAATTCATCGCAGATGAAGGAGTATGATTTTTTGTACCTATTCTCTCATAAGAAACTGAAATATACACGGACCGAGAGTTCCGAGATGTGCCAACTCAAGTTCATTCTGGAAAAAACAATTCTGGCGTAGATGACGTCAAATAAATAAGAAGCCATGTAGAAGGATTGAGTCTCTCCTTCTTTTGGCGTTTGAGCCTGTTGTATGAAAATGATTAGCTGCTTGGAAATGATTGCACCCTAGTTAAAACCTCTCCCATAAATGGCTACAGTGTAAGATAGAGGCATCCAAGCCTCTGAAAACCTAGAGCAATCTTTCTCCCCATACAACCGATAGATGAGGGACATTAGATAGATATATGGCTCCCTTAAGTTGGTCGTTTGGTACCATCCGAAGGTCCGATTGGTGTACTTTTTATCCTCTCACCACCATGAAGACATCACTTGGCCAGTGTCATTGTGCTCATAAAATTTGACGACGAAATCGATGTGCAGTCGTTCTTCCGGGTCTCTGAGTTGGTAATAATTTTGCACCTCTACCGGAAGGAAGATCTTGACGCACTCTCCATTGTCATTGTTGATTAGGAACTTCTGTGTGTCTATTTGGTTGATGATCCATTGTAGCAATTCTATACAGGGGAAAATTTGGGTCCTTCTCACTACCATGTGCAGGCATGACCGTCAGATATTTGGAAAAAAATCATCGTCAATCTTTCTCATGTCGGGGTCGTTGTGCAGGTTATATTCTGGGAATTCTTTCCAGATGATCTTCTTGAAGATTTCTCCCCAGTGCGGGAGTACCACCTTTCCCCCTGTGTTTTCCTCTATGTATCCAAAGGCTAGAGGCTTAGCAAAAATATTTTTGGTGTATGTTCTGATAATTGGTTCCGACCTAGGAGCAAATTCTATTTTTTTTGTTGGCCCTAGGGACGAGCCTTCTCCCACCTTTGGTTCCTTAGGCGCTCTCGATGATCACCTAGTGTTTGGATTTATTGGAGGCATTGTTCTTGCACACCAAATAAAATATTTTAGGGCCCGTGCACAGAGCGATATTGGATACTAATGTATATTTGAAGTGAAAACACAAAAAATCCAGACTGGTACATACCTATAACGCTTTCTAAAATTTGTATTTTGATACTCACGAGGGGGGCTTGGAAGAATTTGAATTTATCGTCTCGCTCCTCTAGATTCTCTGAAATCCTTTACACATAGAATGATCTTGTTTACAATGGATCAAAAAGATTTAACGAAAAAAACTTACCGGTTGTATCAGCCAATTAATTTGGGTGATGACTGGAATTCAAACGAATCTACCATTGAATATCTCCAATTTAATTCATAGTGGGTTGGAGGTGGAGGCGCATAGGGAGATGTGTTGTATCGGTAATTCAAATGGTCATTTTGATTCGTGAACGAATGAGAAACTACTGTGATATTTGGAATTAATTAGTCCCTTAAATGCTCCAAATTGCAACGTATCTAGCGCTAAAACGTCCCATCATGTCTGTTTCCTATTGGGTGCATCGGGGATCGACAAGGTGTTATGACTCTTTTCGTCGATATTTTTCTTTGAAAAACCTCCGACACAGATCGAATTCATCGTATGGTGCGGACGAGGTACAACTGGATTAGGACACGTGACATTGAAGACCACTGACTTAGCTCACGGGTAATGGTCGAACTTGAGACTTTATTCAAGTTGTGCGCTCTAATCTAAGCCTGGTATCATTGATGCCAAAAAGGTATCAGGGCTCGACATTCAAGGATAAACCTATCGTGTAAATTCCTTTGGGTTAGCATCCTCAAAAAATCTCGATGCCGGAATGTTTCGGAAGTCGACGATCGGAGAAAATCTTTAGCGTGGTATGAATGTCTGTCACGATTTGGTCTACCTCGATTTTGCTAAGTGCATCGGGTATCGGCTATCGACGATATCATTGCCTTCTTCATTAAAATTTAATCTCTTCTCCTTTTTTCAATGCCAAAGGGGATCTGTCATCGACAATATCCTTGTATGATGCTTTTCGTGAAAGAAAAACCTCCTTTTGCTGATGTCAATGAAGATCAACGCTCGACGACTATGGTTTTTTGAGTGATCTTCTTTCATCCTTTAGTTCCTTCCGATGCCTAATCTTTGAGCACGTCGGGGGAGAGTGTTTTGGCTATTGATTCCTTATTTAAGCGTTAAGTCTTTTTTAATTCATGAGTTTTCATAGATTCAAGCAAACTTTTGAAGACTTAATGAGAGTAAAAAATGATAAGCAAAGGAAACATTTTTCATAATGAAGTCGAATTAGACAATGCAAAGATCAAGTGGTACCCAAAAAGTAAAATTCGACATAGGTATTTTAGTGTGTGTTGAGTGCTCAACATAGTTGAAGACAAAGTTTGAAAGAAGGTTTAGGAATCCCTAAATACTGATGAGGTAAAATCAGAAATGCAATCCAGAGTTGAAGAAGGATGTCAGAATTTGATAAATGGGGTTACATTGCAGCTTCAAAAGGAGAAAGAATAAAATATTCAATAAGGTCACCAGAAGATACTTGAAGAAGTTGAACTTCATATAGAATATGTACATGCCAAACATGATGGTATTATCTCCAAGTAGATAATTCTATTGTCTCTGAAAATAATACAGAGGAAATGCACATGTAGAATGAAGAAAAATCGTCAAAAGTGCAACCATATCGACACCCTCATTACCAAGAAACCTTTCGAGGAAGGAAAGAAGGTAAATGATTTGGATTTATGAGAAAAATGAACTGAATAATAGACTAAATCCAAGAACACAAAGATAGGGAGAAAAACAACATATATCCAGTGAACAATAACTTCTATTGAATAAATGAAATAGCTGAAATTGTAAAACTGCATAATTGAAAACAACTTGCTCGAATGGTGGTATCTATATCTGAGAAGAGATGTGGCTACTACATCAATTAGTCTGAGAAGAAAGAATGGAATGAGGCTCCAAATGAGTTTTAAACATTTCTCATGAATGCCTAAACCCTAGACATCCAAAAACCTAACCCTAGGAGGTAAAACGCCAAAAGTTATGTGGGCCCCGCTAGGTAAGTTGGTACCTCAACTTCCTGGGGTCGTAACTTTTGAATATGACCTCTGTTTTAGGCATGTGGTAGCACATTGGAAAGGTATTTTAGATAAATACACATTATGTCATCAAACTCTAACTCTATCTATAGTTTGACTGTGGAAAGACAAAAAACAACACCGTTTAGGGCCCCAAAACAACCTTGGAAGTATAAAAAGATGTGATGACATGAAAAATTCCAAAATAAGCCAGCTAGATTAGGTGGGTAGCCACCGGTATCCACATGGAATATGTGTATGGCTTCAGACAACCCTAGAAGTGTAGAACCCACAATTACAAAGAAGTACAAAAGAACGTGTTGAACTTAAAACTATCAAGAGGAGCCATTTGGAATAGGTGGGTGGCCACAAATATCCACCTGGATCAGTCAATATCAGAATTATCAAGGAATAATATGGAATACTTTTTAATATTAATGGAAAAAAGAATCACCAAACTATTCTTCAACAAGCTATTATCAAAGACCAACAAGCACTACAAATTGGAGAATCCTTAACAACAATACATGGAATCAATGGAAAGAAAATTATGCAAGAACTAGACACCAAGGATTAAGATCGAAAAAATTGATCTTGGGTGGATAGATCATATACAATGGGATGATGAAACTAGAAACATGAGAAAATCATATTACATGGTTTCATCACCTGTGAAGCCTTTAATTGCAAAGATTTGAGGACAAATATTTTTAAAGGAGGGTATTATGTTATGACCCAAGGGGGGCATATATATGGATAAATCTATATGATATGACCCCAAGTGGGGGAATATATGGGCCTAAATGTACATGTAATGTGTAAATATATATGTAATAGGGTTGGCCTACTAGTAAATAAGCCTCATGTGCAATTGTGAACAACTATGTATAAGAGATCATGTATTCATTATTGGTGACATATGAATTGTGAAGTATGAAAGGTATTTGGTTATTTGGAAGGAGTTACCCTATTATTTAAGGAGTTATTGTGTAACTAATATATATTGGAGTTGTGCTCCACACTCACATTCTGTACATGGTATGTACCTTTTTTCTATTATGATAATTTAAGCTTTTGACTCATTTTAGGTTCATACCGATTTATCTGGTCCAATTCAGACCCAGACACTAAGAGGAAGTTACTAATTTATGACATTCATCGATGATTACAACATAAAGAATTGGGTTTACTTTTTGAAAAATAAATCAGAAACTTTTGACAAGTTCAGAGAATTCAAGGCAATGGTGGAGAAGCAAAATGGTCATTAGATTAAAGTGTTGAGATCAAACAGAGGAGGTTAATATGATTCACATGTTTTTCATGGTTTTTTCAAGCACCCTGGGATCAAAATATATTTTACCTACGACTCTATCATTGGGAGTATGTTTTTAATGAACTAGTTCTCATACTTCCTTAGCTTGTCCAACTTCTCCTGATTTCAACAATGAATTTGTGAAAGCAAAACAAATACAATATATTCTATAATATGTTTAAATTGACATATGTATGTCTTTTTTTTTTTCTGTAGGAAAGATGCACATCAACTATGCAACACAGAAAACCACATTTCACACGATAAAACACATAGCATTGAAATTTTTTTAATGACAAGTACAAGATTAAACTGTTAAAATGCCTACAAATGAAAAATATTTTCCAAGTGTAACAGACCATGTTGTGAACATTGACACATAGAAATGTCCACTGCAAAAAGCTTTTACTTTTCTCCTAGAAGATATATATGCATTTTCACATGAAACTTCAATCCAGGTCTCGCAATTGAAATGCAACAACTTGAGGAGAAATCCACTTCTGTCTAACATCTTTCGTTAATGTACTGATTCTAATCCTTCGACTCGTTTATGTTATCTGTTTATCTGCATGCTTGGAGCTAATCTTTGAAATGGAGTAACAATTTAATGATTATGCTCCTCTCCTCATATAGTTATCTTAGCTTCTTTGGGAGAGGTGAAGTCTGAAATTCCTTCCAAACATGGCATTGCCAACCTTATTTGAAAGGATTTCCATGGCATAGTTTCACATCTGACATATTCCACTAATAAATTAATCATATTAAGTTAATCATAATCAAATGTAATCTTTTCTAATTATTTAAAAGTGGTAATGAATTACCCAACACTGTAATTTATTAATATGAGTAAGTAAATGTGAGAAAGTAAACAAATAAATGTATTCCTTTATTATTAGAAAATAATTACTCCCGCAACTACTTTATGAAAGTTTTAATTATATACTATAAGAGTTTAAGTTAGTTATGTGTTATCTATTTTTGTGAGTACTATTAAGTTTTGTGTATTTGACCATTTATCCAGAACTAATGAATCATTCAATTTTTACAGTTGCGGCTCTGTTGTCTTGTGTTCTAGTGTTTGTGTGTAAGTTCATATAGTCGCAATTGTAAGAAATTCTCCCCTTCCTCTTTCAAAGTGGTATCATAGCATGAGTTGGAGGTTACAGATCATAGTGAATCTAGAGAGAAAGCTGACAGACAGCATAAAGTCTATTGGAGCAGAAAAACGATTGGAGTCTGTTCTTTGACAAAACTTGTTGGAAATCACCATTGAAGGTTTCAAAGGTGTCATTTTTCACTGGAGAGATCGCTTCCTTTCTCCATTCATGTTTTGCCATTAACTATGATCCTCCACTTTTCACTAGAAGAGTGACCACGTTCCAAACTGTACCACTTTCCAAGAGTTTACATAAAGAAATTTTGTGGAAATAAAATATGGTAAATAAAATTTCGGGGATATATTTTGTCATAAATACAATACCTTGATTATTTACTATTTCTATAATTATTCAAGGTCTTCTTATTAAAATTCGAATTGGTAGGGAACTTCTATTTTACTTTTTTTAAATATGATGTTTTGTTAAAGTAGGTCGTATATTTTTTATATAAAAGATATATTTATTTTTGTGTAACAATAAGGTGAATATATATTATTATTTAGGGTGAGAATTTGAAAAAGGAAAAATATATTTTTGACCTTAGTTTTCTTGAGAAGAGAACTTTCTTTAAAAAAATTGGCTTCAAGCAATAACTTTGCACAAATCTCGGTTTGTACTGGGAAAAATTAGGAAGTTTTGAAAATCTAGATGAGGACGTTATTGCGTTCTCATGATGTTTGGGACTTGAACTTCAGAGCTATACACAACTGTTGTGAGTGGGAAATCTCCCTATGGACTAACACTTAGGGCTTTATCATGCATGTAGAAAATACCTAAAGATTCCTACTTTTTACCATCATCCCAAACCTAATCCCCATTATTTTTAAGCAAAAAGACAGTTAAGAAGATCAAGTGAACATACCTTATTTCCATCGTTTGATATCGATCCCTCTTCATGCTTGGTTGCTCTTTGACTGTAGCTCTCCTCCTAGGGTTTACCTTCATTCAAAAAAGACAAACAAAGAACTCCACATGCATTTGATCTACGGATTAATGGGTTAGAGATTTAATCAACATGTACGCAATAAACAATGAAAACCACATATGGTGGGACAGGAAAAGTACTTCTTTATTATTAACTTCACTAAAGAAACTTACAATGATGAAGATGGCCTCTACTCCACGAATATGGTCCTGGGCTCCTCTTTTACTATGCACCAACTGCTAACACACTTCCTTCTCTTCTTCGTTTAAATCACAAAATGGTTGCAGAATCTTGGGCAAAGGGGAATACGAATTCGGGTAGAGTTTCTTTACTATGATTTTCCTCCTTTCAAATCGGACCCCTACCCCTTCTTTTATAGGCTAGAAAGGGCTAGGTATTTGGTAGAATGACTGGCTATGCATGGCCAAAAGGTTTAGTTAACTTACCCAAAAATGCGTGTTCCATCAACAACTTTCCATTTTTCGTGCTTTTGTAGGTACACACTGGTTGTAGTGGGTCAGCTAGCGTGTACCTTTAAAAAGGGAGTTTTTTAGAAGAGTTGTTCAGTAGTGGCTTCGCAAAGAAGGAATATGAGATGGCCTGATGGAAGGTAAGCATGTCTGGTGCAAATTAGGGTTATGACAGATGCCCCCTAATGTGTGAGGTTAGAAGAGCATCTGATGGCCAAAATACATTATCAATCTTCACCAACGTACCAAACCATTGATCCCCGGGACCAGAAATCGGGAGGTGCCATCTGCAAAATAAAAATTGTCTCACTGACGCGGGCATACCAATGATCAAGATGAAATAAAATCATGTCTACCAATCAAATACACTACAGGTCCATGTCGTATAACAATATAAGGTGTAGCCGCAAGAAATACACATCAGATCTATATCTCAAAATAAAAAAGATATACATGCATAGTATCCATCTTCCAAAAGATGATAAGGACTAATGGTTGGAGATGAGGTCTTCAGAGCTCGAGAAACAACATCAAAATCTTCAAAACTTGGGTAGGAGTGTAATATGAGTGTATGAATTCACTACCCAGAGGTCTTCGATGGCTCGTCAGGTATGGACTAGAGGATCTTGATGATTAGATTGAAGGCTTCATTGATTTCAAACAAAGGCTTCATTGGATTTTTAGGATGGTCGAGCATGAGGGAAAGAGACAAACTATGGAGGGTCCGACTCAGGCTTGGTAAAATCTTCCCTTGGACAATAGCATGAAAAATGATGAGACTCAGGAAACATGGCATTGACATAAGTTCACGATGCAGGAGGCAACACAAACTCTCCATATGTTTGGAAGAATAACCAAACGGAGGAGGACACAACTCTATGTAGTGAGAACAACTTCCTAAGGTCGTATTAAATCCCATATCTTGACAAAAAAAATGGAAGGATGTGATTTTTCCAAGGGCGACTCATTGTGCTGCCAATAAAAATAAAATACTTTTCCCTTCCTCTTTTTGGGGTATATTTGATTTTTTTGTTTTTTTAAATAATTGTGGAAAAAGAATAAAAGAATGCTACATTACATAGAAGGAATGAGTGTTGCAAACATACTAGTTCTAGGTGCAAGGACAAGACTGATGTTCAAATCAAGGACACTCAGAAAAATCCCTCCAGGGGTCACTGTGTCAAGACGCAAAGGCAAAGTGCTACAAGTCTTGCGTTATAAGGCATGCTTCAGATGGTTCAGTTGAAAGAAAAATGGATTCGGCATTAGGCCAAAGACGCAAGAATGCAAATGTGGTTAACAAGACACAATGATAACATCCTTCAATGTAAGTTTAATGAGCCCAGAGAAGGAAAGCTTGATTTGTTTTCATTTTTAGAGAGTCTAAAAAAATGTAAAAGGAGAATCCACTATGGTACCTTTTTCGAAGGTAGTCGAGTCGGTTCGAAAAAGAGGTAAATTAGCACCGAAAAGACATCTATTCAAAACCATTTTAATGAGTGTGATAAAGGCAAGATCGCTCGACAATTTTTTCATTTTTAAGGAGTCTAAAAAAAGATTAACTATGGACTCCATTGGGAATGTTCTTCTGGACCATTTTAATGATTGTGAAAGAATAAGGTCACTCGGCAATATTTTCAATTTTAGGGAGTCTGAAAAGAGCTTAAATATGGACTCCGTGGGGGTTCCTTTTTCGTAAATTTAGTCTCTCAGGCCCAAAAAAGGGTTAAAATTATATCTGAGAATACTGTTCTAGAGAACCAAGGCCTCTAGAGTATACCTTTGTTCGTACAATTGAACATCCAGACTGAAAAAGGGGTAAACTACCTCCGGACAGACATGACTTCAAATTTTAGTTTAGCGAGCGTAAAGGTCAACAAGATCCCTCGACAATCTTTTCATATTTAGAGGGTCTGAAAAGGGCTTAAAAGAATACCCGAAGAGGTTACGTTTCTTAGTTAATCCAGACGATATCGAAAAGAATAAATGCAGTCTCTCCGGATGTTTCTTTCTGATCTCAAAGTGAGCTTGAAAAACAACAAAGTTAGCTCATGATCGACACTTTGTGGGTCGATGCCTGACATATCCTCGGGGGAGCAGTATGCTCCGAGGAAAACAATGTCTATGACGCCAGGGGTTCTAGAGAGATTTATAGGTATCATTTTAGCGATAATTTCCATATTACCCTCAACATAAACAACATGTGTAGCCAAAGGATTGATAGGACAATACTTATCTCCAGTGAAATCCCCTGCTTTGATTGTTCTTAACTCTGGGAGGAAGTAAGATCTGTGATGTAGATCATCCCAGGGCTTGTCTGGACTAGTCATTGCTTCAATTATTACTTCGTCTGAGGGCAAGACTAAGTCTAAAGAATCAGTATCAGCGAGGAAACCTTGAGCCCAAATAGGCTCTATAATTGGATCTAACTCTTGTCTGGGAGTCGGATCGGGGTTGGCAGAATCTTGCTGGACCAAAGAGTATGCTACTTCTATCGTAGACAAGGGTGTGGACATACCATGGTGCCCTGTCCCTTTCATCGTGGTCGATTTGGAAGGAAGAATCCACAGATCATTGAAGTAAGTCATGTGAAATGACGAAATTTGGAAAATCGCAACCTTATGGTGGTATGATATAAATTTAGCATCGACTTGAGGGGGTGGGTAATCGAAAGTACCCATCAAAGGTGGTCACAAACCAACCCCTATGTTGATGATGTCAGGGTCAGGGTTATCAATCATTGGGACCGTGGATGCCCCCAATGAAGGGTCAGGACGAGAGAAAGACAACTGATCGATGGTCATGATCTGACCCTCGTGTGGAAACAAAAAGACCCGAAAAACTGTAGAGACCAGTTCTTTCATGTCATAGGTCCAAATCCTTTCTAACAAGAGATTGTAGTTGAGATATGCATCTACCACGTCAACTTCGAAACACACGATCTTCCCTCCTAACTGCACGACAAAAGAGGGGATGATACCATGTGGTCAGAATGAACGACCATCGAAATCAGTTAGAAGAGTAGGTGATGGAGACAAAGCGGGCTGGCCAATCGCCTTCCAACATGCCAAATACATTACACATGTTGAGGCACCCTCATCAACCATCGTACGGAAAATGTTCCGAGTAAATTTTTTTGTGGTGTAAGCCACTACTATCTGGAATGCTACGTGGTAAGGAAGACGAGGTTTTAAGTCGGTTATATCAAGGATGGTTGTACTCGGATTACAAGTCTCGGCGGATCCTAAAGTAGCTAACAAATCCTTTCTCTGGGAAGGGAAACTTTGGAGGACCTCCAAAGAGAACACTGCACAAGGGGTTTGAGACAAATCCTCCACCACAAAGTAGTTCTGGGTGGCCCTTTTGTTTGGGTTATGAGAATCTTTCTTGAATGCCCCTTTTGGGATGTGTGTCATGGTTTCTCCCAATAACTTCTCAATCTGGAGAGTAAGAGATGGGATTTCAGCTTCTTTACCTTTCTCAGAGGTGCTTGGCTTTCTATAGTCATGTTCTCTAGTCGATATATAGGCATCACCTTTCATCATATACACATTCACGGATGCTGGATTGCTTGAAGATAGAGGGGGTCCTTGGTTTCCCCCTTCTGTGCTTGTAGAGGCTTGGGTTATATTTTTCCCATGTTGAAATGGGTTCATTAACACAACAGAATGTTGTTGTGACAATAACTTTTGGGCGTTTGCAAGCGGAGGGCACTAGTGAGTTGGGTGGTCTTCTGCGCATAGGTTACACGAATAATTCATCTTCCTTTTTTCAATGTTTCCCCCGCCAACATTATTAGTGGGTTTCTTATCCCCCTAACCCTTATTATGTTTTTTACTCTTTCCATCAGGCTGTTGGGTGGAATTTGGATTTGTCGATTGCACACTGAGTACATCTGAGTTTTGGGTAGGGGGAACAACCGAAACAGTAGTTTGGTTGGCCACTGTATGCTGGATAGACAATTGTTGCAATTGTTTCGCTAGTTGTTCAATGGGCTTTGTTTGTGCTGAACCAACAATACCATCAGCATGTGGGCCAACTCTCTATCTAGTTTTATCAAGTATTGATCGTGGCGCATATGGAAAGATCTTGTACAGTAGACCAAACAGAGAATATATTAGCTCAAGCTATTGAGCTCTCAGGATTGCATCTTCTTCGGAAAACACTCTCGATGTTGCGATGTCTTTGGATAACCGTGGGACCAAAGACTTAAGGAACCACTCTAGCATGAATGCTGGTGGGACTCACATGTTAATCAAACTCTTTCGACATCTCCATTCTTAGATGTGATCAGAGATATGGTCTTCTTTTGTCTGTTTGAAATTGGCCAACAATTATGTGCCAGCATCG
>JASDQU011403105.1:43450-64138 GCA_032191745.1 Picea mariana
CCATGATCTCCCCTTTTAAACCATCCATCTTAGTATCCAACTTAGCTTCTATTGAATCCATCAACTTAGCTTTCATTGAATCCATCTTAGTATCCAACTTAGCTTCCATTGAATCCATCTTAGTATCCAACTTAGCTTCCATTGAATCCATCTTCTTTTGTAGTTCATTTATGTCCCTACACATTTCTTCACCTTCATCAAGAGTCCAATTAGGATTTTCTGGAGGCTTATTTGGTGTAGAAGGTCCCCTTTTTGGTGGCATGTTGGCCAAGTATCACTTTTGAATCTTGATTTTGAGGCGGTTCTGCTAGACAATATTTATTCTTTTCTATCTCCCAAGTTTTGGCCCTTCTGGGTATGACACTTTCTTTTAGGTAGTTCTCTGATATTTCTTCTCTGCAATGCCACAGATCTGATCAAAATTGGATGTGCCAAGTGGAATTTACGATAACTTCCTCACAACTTGCCGATTTTTGGCCTTTCCAAGAGATCTCACTTGTATAGCATGCCCCACACAAAATGATTGATATCAAATTCTGAAACTCGTACCCAAAATACTACAAACTGTCTAGGATCCAATGAAACTAGTCCCACTTAATTTGGATACTCTATAAAGAAGTTATGATTGTTTTACCTAGAACACCTTCTTAAGACTAGTCAGATACCCTATCTTACACAAGGTGTATCTACAAATTTAAGATGACCTGGAAGAAGAAATTTTTACCACAGATACCTTACTAATTTATGTAAATGAACTCCATATTTTAAGGTCTGAAACTTTACAGAAAATGTTTTATAGTGAAAATTCCACAATGACTCATTTCAGGATGATTCCAGAACCCTATCTTGTACAGGATGTATCTCCGAAAGTATAATGCCTCAGGAGCTTAATTTTGAACCCAACGTACCTTGATATGTCTACTAAATATCACCCAAGCCATTCCTTCTAAAACGTTGTAGAAACAAAGTTATAGATAAAATTCCATGGTGTCTCAAATGTAGCAGCGAAACCCCAAGACCTTGAGCTCTGATACCATATGTTAAGAACCAAATATCAATATAGCATAGAAAAACATCAGAAAAAGTACTCAATGCCTTGAAAAAGAGATAATTTCAGATAATAAGCCTCTTTGAGGGGGAAACCTCATTTTACCCCACTTAAATTTTCAAGTACAAGATGATTCAAAATGAAAATGTCTCATTGGTATATATAGGAGACTAGGAGGTATAATTACAACTAATGGCCTAAAGACAACATAAATAAAATAACATTACTAATATAATATGCCCCAATTAAGGGGTAATGAGCCAATATTAGGGTTTAACAACCTAAACCATAGACATCCAAAAACCTAACCCTAGGAGGTAAAACGCCAAAAGTTATGTGGGCCCCGCTGGGTAAGTTGGTACCTCAACTTCCTGGGATCGTAAATTTTGCATACAGCCTCTGTTTTAGGTGTGTGGTAGCCCATTGGAAAGGTATTTTAGATAAATACACATTTTGTCATCAAACTATGACTCTATCTATATTTTGACTGTGGAAAGATAAAAAAAAAACATTGTTTAGGGCCCCAAAACAACCTTGGAAGTATAAAAAGATGTGATGACATGAAAAATTTCAAAATCATCCAGCTAGATTAGGTGGGTAGCCACCGGTATCCACTTGGAATATGTGTATGGCTTAAGACAACCCTAGAAGTGTAGAACCCACAATTACAAATAAGTACAGAAGAACGTCCTGAACTTAAAACTATCAAGAGGAGCCATTTGGAATAGGTGGGTGGCCAAAAATATCCACCTGGATCAGTCAATATCAACATTATCAAGGAATAATATGTAATACTTGTCAATATTAATGAAAAAAATCATCACCAAACTATTCTTCAACAAGCTATTATCAGAGACCAACAAGCACTACAAATTGGAGAATACTTAACAACAATACATGGAATCATTGGAAAGAAAATTATGCAACAACTAGACACCAAGGATTAAGATCAAAAAAATTGATCTTGGATGGATAGATCATATACAATGGGATGATGAAACTAGAAACATGAGAAAATCATATTACATGGTTTCATCACATGTGAAGCATTTAATTGCAAAGATTTGATGTCAAATATTTTTAAAGGAGGGTATTATGTTATGACCCAAGGGGGGCATATATATGGATAAATATATATGATATGAACACAAAGGGGGGGGAATAAATGGGCCTAAATGTACATGTAATGTGTAAATATATATGTAATAGGGTTGGCCTACTAGTAAATGAGCCTCATGTGCAACTGTGAAAAACTATGTATAAGAGATCACGTATTCATTATTGGTGACATGTGAATTGTGAAGTATGAAAGGTATTTGGTTATTTGGAAGGAGTTATCCTATTATTTAAGGAGTTATTGTGTAACTTATATACATTGGAGTTGTGCTCCACACTCACATTCTGTACATGGTGTGTAATTTTTTTCTGTTATGATAATTTAAGCTTTTGACTCATTACAGGTTCATACATATCTATCTGGTCCAATTCATACCTAGACACTAAGAGGAAGTTACTAATTTCTGACATTCATCAATGATTACAATAGAAATACTTGGGTGTACTTTTTGGAAAATAAATCAGAAACTTTTGACAAGTTCAAAGAATTCAAGGCAATGGTGGAGAAGCAAAATGGTCATTAGATTAAAATGTTGAGATCAAACAGAGGAGGTGAATATGATTCACATGTTTTTCATGATTTCTGCAAGCACCATGGGATCAAAATATATTTTACCTATGGCTCTATACCTGGGTGTATGTTTTCAATGCACTAGTGCTCATACTTCCTTGGCTTGTCCAACTTTTCCCGATTTCAACAACGAATTTGTGAAAGCAAAACAAATACAATATATTCTATAATATGTTTAAATTGACATATGGATGCCTTTTTTTTTCTGTAGGGAAGATGCACATCAACTATGCAACACAAAAAACCACATTTCACATGATAAAACACATAGCATTGCAAAATTATTAATGACAAGTACAAGATTAAACTGTTAAAATGCCTACAAATGAAAAATATTTTCCAAGTGTAATAGACTCAGTTGTAAACATTGACACATAGCAATGTCCATTGCACAAACTTGTACTTTTCTCCTAGAATATCTATATGCATTTTCACACGACACTTCAATCCAAATCTCGCAATTGAAACGCATCAGCAAGTAGCAATCAATGCCACAATGATTGCATGATCCTATGGCACTATAAAAGCAGTATAACATGGTGGAATACATTTACACCATTGAGAAACACACATGGAGAGCATAGCAGTATCCAAACAACTGGTACAAGATTTAATGCATGATCTAAAGAATTGTTATATGGAAGAAAATTCCTCAAGCACCTTGAAATTTTTCAATGTCCAAACTGACATATAAAACAAATGCAAATCAATACACCCCCACAATCTAGTCACCTATATTTTCTTCTCATGCATTCTCTACATAAGTATATTCCTCCTGCAGTTGGGACTGCTAGATCTATTTTCAACCATTGTGAAAATAAATCATAGCACTAATCATTAACCAATGTTTCCCTTATGCACCTTTGCATTTTCAATGGCTTCAGGTCGATACTCTGGCAACCAAGCAATTTGCATGATGATCGATTCATTTATGGTTGTTTTTTTTGTGAAAAACAAAGTCTAATTAGAACTTGTGAGAAGTAAGTCTTGTGGTCATCTATCATATTTCCAATGACTTCTATTAATCATTCCCCATATTTTGTGACTAACGTAGGCTTGGAAAGGAAATGTCAGTAAATATTCCCTATGCACCCGGCCTTAAAGAAATATGACCTCAGTAATGTAATTTTCATAACTTTCACGTTTGTAAAAATTAATTTAAAGAAAAAAAATATAGTAGATAGAAAAAGAAAATATCATTCTTGTGTGGATAGCCTATGCAATACGTATTCCAATAAGAATATTTCTTCAGCGACAATTTAGAGAAGTTCCATGGACAAATTTCCTTGATAAACTTAAAGGATATAGCATGGAAATTAACTTTGAGGAAGTTTCCAGATGACAAGAATTGTAAATTGATGACTCGTTTTGAAGCTATAGACATCACCCATGCAAATGATGCACTAACTCAATATGTAACCATTTCGTAGAAAAAATGTTCTCAAAACCCTATTTACCTAGCCATTTATAAGAAAACTTGACAAGCCAACAGATTTACAGATATCAGATTACATGGGAAGACTTATGCAATACATAGGACACTGGAAATGAAGGCTCTCCTACATAAGAGACACAATGACTACAAAGTGTTTCACACTATCAAAGCATCAAGAAATTTGATATAGCCATATCACACACATACACCATGCCTATATAGTTATTACCCCACACTATGAAAAGGCCACTAGGAGTACGATGAATCGTTGTAACTACATACAACATTAAAGGAACCTAGATCTGAATTGCAATGTAGAAATACAGGGACACTAGTGCATGGATCCAGCCCAAAAATAGGAACATCACCACAAAAATTTCATGTTTTATTTTGTATTATTTATACCACTTTCTAGGGCCATAATATTCCCATTCAATTCTCATTTATCCACGAATAGAGATCCCATTAGCTTTCAATTGAGCAGTTATACCCACCACCCACCCACCATGTCTATTTATTCCATGAACCATAGTTCAACCACAAACTCCCCACATCCATGGATTCTCTTAGAAAACATGTGATTTGCTAAAGACAACAGTTCATGCAAATCACTTGTAGCCCCATGATGCCATTCTCATGTCGACTTGCATTGAGAAGACAACTATTGTGAAGGGGACCCAATGTACAGTCGATGACCAAGGTCCCTAGCCTCTCCAAACAATTTCTTGAAATTTTCTTTGAAGTTCCTATGGTTCGCCAAATCTCTTTGTCAACATATACTATGTGTTTTTCCATGGATCAACACCTTTTCTTAACAAAACAATCCATTTTGTGGATTACCCTCTCTATCAATTGCAGTTATCATGATCTTCTTGGTTATCAACCAAGTTGATTCAGAAAAGAGGATGTAGTTGGGCATTTCTATTGGAACAATTACCCCCTCCATCTGATTTGCAAGTACCTGAGTAAATGGGCAAGGTTCTAGTTGTTGGAACTGGAAGAGATACTCCCTGAATTTATGGAATACAGGATGAAGCACGCCCACACTTCACTAGTCCATATGAATCCAAATCGCAAAGGAATCATCAACCTAGATAAATAGATATCAAATTCACCTGCTACCTCCAGGATGACCTTACTCATTCCAAATTTTTTCCAATGCTGCAAAAACAACCCAAATAGATGGTTTGCACTTACTCAAGCAATGTACCAACATCCAACCTATCCAAATTCACAACGCTCACAATTCAACATGGAATCTTTATGACTTCCCATCATGACATGAGTCAAGCATCACCAAGCCAATAGCATGCAAAACTTGATAAGTACGAAATTTTAATGTTAGAAATCTCTAATAGAGTGAAATATCTAGAAAAACAAGCCATTGTGCACTAGATTTCAGCATTTTCCTTTCTTTCTCTTCTTGTTGCTCTATAAAACTAACTACATCAAGTGATGGTGTTAACAAATATAAATAAATAAGATCATCTTGTTTCCAAATCATGTTTCCCTTTAACAGATAAGCATTAAACGACATGGCAAGTACATATTAACAACACAAAATTGATGGCCCAAAGCTATGAAACCATTGTTCAAATGATCAAGGTAAATAATACAATTCTATGAAATCTACTAGTCTGACTTTGTATATGTCATTCTTTTCAAATGAAAATAATCCAAATGTTGATTATGTTTTGCAATCTAACACGTTGTTTTTGAATTCATTAGTTATCTATTTTAATGCTATATGTTTATTACGTTGTCAATTCACTACCATCCAATACATTGCACATTCACATATGATAGATGACTAGCATGTATGTGTAATTCCAATATCATCTCCGGTGACAATTTGTTTACTTCACCACAAAACATTCAATATGCACATAACTTGGAGTTGTGCACACCAAATCTTGACAAACATTGGATTTCCAATTCATTACTTATACGAAAGCCACATATGCAATACGCACTTTCAATTATACGTTGTATTATGTAGTGTCTATATATATTGTTTCATTTTCATACAAGTTACCAAAAAATAGGCTAGTGCTTGTCTAATTGTTACAAACATACCTTCTATTGGGGCATTGTTGTTCAATTTCTTCTCTTGCATTGCGTGTCACTTCTTAGTCTCATGCAGTTTCTCTATTGCATTTTCATGTAATATCAGTGCACCAAATTCAATGAAAATGTAAATAAACCCTTATGTCAAAATTTCATGAAATACACAATATTAACGAACAACAAATGAATAGTACACAAATAAAATTAGAAAAATGTACCTCTGCAATTTTTGTTCCATGTTTCTTTCTTTTCCTTATTCTCCTTTTTAACACCAGTAGTTGTTTAGATGTAATGTACGTCAAATAATTCAAACAAAAATGCACATCTATGGCAGTGAGACACAAACAAAATGTAAATTGTCGATATATTATTTTCTCTATGACCATAATATATGTTATATCATCTACATGCAATGTCCCACACAATTTCTTGATCCAACACAGAAACAAGAACTTCCTAAATATGTAACAAGGATATGATAACATGATTTTGTTCATTTTATTTTATTTCATTCAAATGATGCTCAAGATATGACTATGGCATCCAACAGTTGGGAATATGTGTGTGTGTGTGTGTATGTATTAAAATAACAAAAAAAGTACAATCTCAAAACAACATACCTTGTTTTTGTTTCAATCTATATTTGATTCATTTTCCATATATATAGTTTATAAAATAGATCTTTACCAATTTAATCCACCCCTGAAAAAGAAAAATAAGAACCAAACATTAACGTTTTTTGCATATACGATACACTTCAAGAATATTGCATTCAATCATTTGATCCAACAACAGAGCGGATAAAATAAGACATGTTTGCTTAAGCACCACACCAATTTCAATGTAATCTTGAATAAAACCAGGTAATTATACTATGCGTATAGAACATACTATCAAACATGGTGCAAGATGCGGAACCATGATAGTCCAGAAAGAGTGAATGTATCATTTCTCCACATAATATTTGAATATAGATCAAGTGCTAAATAGAAAATTTACTGGCTTTGTGCATCATAAACCTATGTAAAAGTGTTAATGAAATCACTCTACCAATTCCATACCATAAGTGGTATGAATTATGACATTTTTCATAGGTACACTTGGTTTATGTAAGAAAATCTATTTTTAATCCCTGCACATGTCATCCTCTTGCGTTGTTACACTTCTGCAACTCCACATTTCCAATACTTCTGCATATGTGATTGTGACAAGTGATGTAATTTTCAAAATAGGTCATTGATTTATGATGAATATATTTTCTTTGGTCTAGGAGGGAAGCCCGTGCATCTAGAATAAATGCAAAGAAAATGTGCTTCTTATTTGTAAATTTCTCAATGGTGTAACCGATATATGTGTAAAACATAGTTTAGCAAACTAGCATTCTACTCTTGGTTTGGGGGTAATATCAAGTCTACAAGCTATTTTTATTGGACATTTTTCGTGTAAAAATCTTTCTTACTACACCACTTTTGAGGTTGTATGAAGGTTTGTAAATAGCAAGTGTGAAACTACATAATAATAAGCGGCACAAATTCTCTCCATGAGCATTGAAAATACATAGTACTAGTTGTGCTAGCAATATCCCTATGCCACTGCCAAAGTGACAAAGACATACCTAAATCGAGTGTCACCTCATGTTCATATCTATACTTGGTCTACCTAAGATGGTCTATATTTAATCTTTGTGTAGAGAACCTACATGGTTCATCATCTTGCATTTCTACACTTCCTCACTTCTACATTTCCAAAAGTTATGCATCCCTCATTCTGAAAAGAGACGTAATTTGTAATATGGTTCATTGATTTATGGTAAATTGATTTTCTCTGATTTATTAGGAAATTCCACACATATAGAAGCACTGAAAAAAAAATTCTAGTGAAAAATTGAATAAACCAAGTAATTATACTATGTATAGAGCACACACTGTCAAACAAGATGCGAGATGTGGAACTACAGCAGTGATGAAAGAGATGATGTAATTGTTCATGGCACAACATTTGAATATATAATAAGTTCTAAATAGAAAAAGAACCTGCTCTATGTAGCATACACCTATGTGGAAGTACTAATGAAATCACTCTTCCAATTGCACAAGTGTCTATGCAACCAACTATGCGAATGTGAAACCATAAGTGACATGAATTCTCAGTGCAAGGTGCAGATGTCTAGAATCTCGCACAAGTAATGAAAATAGAGAAAGTATTCACTCAGTCTATTTTGAATATTCTTCCAATTTGCAGAACTATATTTGGTGTACTTAAGACCCTATATTTTCAAGCCTTGTGCAGAGAACCTACACCAGTCATCCTCATGCTTTACTACACTTCCACATTTCCACATTCCCAATACTTATGCATCCATCATTGTGAAAAAAGATGAAATTTGCAAATCAGTTCATTGACTTATGATAAATTCAATTTCTCCATTTTAGGAGTAAAGGCCACACATTTGGAAAAAATAAAAATAAAATCTAATGCTTATTTGTAGACTTCTCAATAGTTATTTATTATGCCTATTTCTATTCGAAAGTTATATGATATATGTCTTAAAGAAATTTTAGCGGCTTCGCATCCTGCTAATACAGGAGCATTGCCATCAGTATTAAAAGGAGGCCATACAAGAGGAAAACGCATAATCCAGAACGTACATCAAAGCTGACTTCCATTCTCACAGGAGGAAGCACCTTTTTGAATTTTGAATTTATGAAAAAGGATGTAATAAATGATCTTTAATATTTGGAGGTTGAAGTCGTTTCAGGAGATCCTAGTGGATTGTAATTTCTTTAATTTTTAGAGATATTGTACAAATGTTGAGCATGGATCCTTATCCATATTGTAAATGCTCATGAATTCATAGATATCCTAGAAGTAGGATGTTTTGAATTTGATGTGATAGCAGTAGGTAGTCAGAAGAGAAGGCTCGAGAAGCCCCTTCATGTATAAAACTTGTAAATTATGTCATTTTATAGGTTGTTGAATCAAGATGAAGTTAGGTTGTTGAAGTTGTTGAATCTCGTTGTATTATTTCTATAGAACAAAAGAGTATTGAAAGAAATCTGTGTTTATACTCTTTATTTGAATATAAGATAAAGGATATTTTCTTCAACGCCTGGGTTTATTTTATATCCGAGCTAAGCGATTGAATGAAGTTATACTAATGTGTTGATTGTGTTTTATACATGTGTGTTTATGTTTATGTGAATTAATCTTTGAGATTTGTATAAGTTTCAATTGTTTCTCTTCTGAAACATTTGATTAAGGAACACACAGTTCCCACGCAAGGAGTGCATAGGCTGGACTTGTTAACAGACTTAAAAGCTCAGAAGAGATTGTTGTTTATCTTTCATTCTGTGGTCAGTCTTCCTGACCTATCTATATGATTTATTGACCCAGGGTTCATTTCATTTGGGTTTCCAACAAAGTCTCTAAAACTATCATCCCTTCTGGTAAACCAGAAGGCAACAGAGTACACAGAATGCACTGTGCAGTCTCACCCGAGGTAGCGTTAAATGGATGGTTGTAAGACTCAGGTGTTTACAGCCTAGGATTGAGTATGAGATAGGGGTTTATTAATCAGAGACATGCACTATGAACTATGAGGGTAATCTACCTATTCCTCACAGGTTCACATTCCCATTACACAGATAACTTCCCAAGCAACATATTCATGCTCCATAACAATGTATGAACTCGTTTATTAAGCATAACAATAACCTGTTGGAAGAAAGTAAAGAGATGCATGCATTCATCACATTACATATTTATTACTGTGGTTCACCCCCTCCTGGGCTACATCGACAAATATTTGGCTCTTGGCTCTTTTATTATGGCAGTTCTGCATTTCTGGCATTGCACGCTTACAATTCCCCTCTTATGGGTAAGATCTATTTGAGGCAAACTAGATCGCACTAGGCTCTACAACCTATGAACTAATCCTCATATCTACCTTCTCTCCTCCTTTCTAGCTCAACAACTTACAAAAAATGGTGCATAACAATCAATATTGTATACCGCATCCACTCATGCGTAAATTCAATAAATGATGGGATAAGAATACTAACACCCCAAGCTAATGCACAACTTTTCAACACAAAAAAGTCGAACCTCCACATGATACCTATGCATCTATATTTATACATTTTGGGCTCTTCATTCATTTACAAAGAATTACAAAAACCCTAACCCTACCAACGTTAGGTCTTCCTCCCATGCACACGTGTTGTTCTTCCTCCAGTTGTCCCTTTCCTTGTGCACGCTTTCTTGCATGCGCGCATTTTGTTCTTTCTCCAGCTGTTACTTCCGTTTTTCATGATTTCTTTCGGGTGTGGCTTTGAGTGCTAAATCTAGTGCTCGTAGCCTCTGGTTCTCTAATACTTTGTCTTCATATTTTGTCAAGAATGTTTCCAAATCATTTAGTCTGTGGAAACTGGGTGGTTCTTTGATTTCTATACCTATCCACCATACTGCGCGGTCTATCCTTGCACATATTCTCGTGGATACTTTGTGTAGTCTTTGCTGCCAGTTTATAACCCCATGTTTGATTCTGTTGCACATGAAGTAATGCTCCACCAACTGAGTACCCTGTCTGTAGTTGGGTTTACGTAATCCTCATTGCACGCAGTTGTTTTGTACAACTGGTCGATATCTTCTAAGTCCAGGAAAGTGGGTTCTATGAACCTCTCCCCTTCTGATGGGTCAAGTGGTGCTTTGAACCTATAATCTACATATTCCAGTGTCATTTTTCTTGTTTTTAAGTTAATTATGGCCTGATTGTCAAACGCCTAATCCAGACTGAGTAGTGTCGGGTATGGTGTTGTGCCATATACTATTTTGATGACTTCAAAATCCGCTTTAGTGCGCACC
The DNA here is from genome assembly GCA_032191745.1 of Picea mariana. Classification (NCBI taxonomy): domain Eukaryota; kingdom Viridiplantae; phylum Streptophyta; class Pinopsida; order Pinales; family Pinaceae; genus Picea; species Picea mariana. The sequence goes on from JASDQU011403105.1 coordinate 54,551, forward strand.
TCATCAATATCTACTATTACTCCTTTCAGTCTACCTATTGGTAGGACTCTATGTTGGTTGGATAGTTTTAATTGGACATTTGAGTATCCTAATTTTGGCTCTCCCATGCATTGCCAGGTCTTCTTGGGTAGCACATTCACTTCGGATCCTAGGTCTAGTATAATGTCTCCGATATTGAAATCCCCAATGTTAGCATTTAGTCTAAATTCCCTACTTGTTCTTCTTCGGGTGTGTAGGTGATTGACAGTTTTTGGTTGGAGCTTTTCTTCTGTCTCACTGCTACATTTCTCTAGTATGTTTTGCAATATTTTCACAGATAAAGGGTCACTTAATACTTTTACGCATGATTGAAAAAAGTATTTGATATTAATTACTTGTCTCTTGGGTTGTATTCTGTTGGTATGATCCAACTATGATGGCATTTCATATTCTGGGTCTTCCTTGACTGGTTGCGCAATTGAATTCGATGCTACATCCACCATATGAAATTCTTGTATGGCTTCCTTAAAAGTCTCCTTTTCCTTGGGTGCGTCGAAATCCTTCCTTGGTTCGATTTTCTTCTTTTTCCATTGGCTCTGTGGTATTTCTTGTCAAACTACGTCATTTCCTGTTTTCATTCCTCCACGAGTGACTATGTTGATGTTTCGCCCATTGTCCCTTGCTTCGGCTGAAATCCATTGAACATTCTGATTATTCTAGTTCCTCTTTTCCTGGATCTTTACTAATAGTGTTGGACATTCCTCTGTCTCGTGATCCAATGCGTGACAATACATACAAGTCGCTGGCGACAGTGGACATTCTCATGCATAATGTCCTGGTTGTTGACAATTGTGACATGTGACTGGCCTCTGCCACATCCGAAACCTCCTCTGGCTCTTCCTCCTCCTCTGTAGACTGCACGATCACCTCTCCGCATGTTATACTGTGGTGTCTGATTATACTGCGCAATATTGTACTGGGAATGTGTCGGGTTGTACTTCGGTTTTACGTTGTTGTGTAGTATTATATTGTTGCTGTTTAGTGTTGTATGGTGCTAGGGCTTGGTTGAACTAGGGAATTTCTTGCCCAGTCATCATTTCGGCCTGTACTCTATATCCATCTGATGTTCTTTCCCGAATCATCTCCATAGTTCTACAATCTTTTTCGTCGTGTCCCACTGACTTACAAAAGGTGCAATATGAATTCTTTGGAGCTATCTGGTACTTCTGCATCATCGTGTAGTGGTAAGGGTCGTGACCTGGTTTCTTGCATATTTGCCACCATATTCCTCCCTGTGGTAGCAGGTTTGGCATACCTGTTTCCATATACTGCGGGAATGTTGGCCATTCGTTCTTGTGGTGTCCTTCCCTCCTGCATATGGTGCACCAAACGACTTCTCGTTTGTCCTTGCTCTTATTCTGGTTCAATTGAAATGTTAGATTCTTTAAATCCTCTTTCAATTCTTCAATAGTTGGGTCTGTCTGCTGGTACTGGTTCTCTTCCAGTTGCAAGGCTTCCTGTAGAGCCTCGGCCTGCGTCTGAAAATTTTGTTGTCGTAAGGGATATTTTAGATGTGGGAGTAGTGAGTTGACAAACAAGTGTCGGTGCTACATTTTGGTCATAAGGTATTTTAGTTTTCCCTTTAGTTGCTTGAATCTCTGATCAATCTCCCATACTGACTCTCCTAGTTTCTATCTTATTCCAGTCATCTCGTTCATGTACAAATCCTCTTGTATCGGCTTCTCGAACTCATTAATCAATAGCTTCTTAATGTTTGTGAGTGTCCTCGTCATCCCAGGGGCACTATTTGTGTCTAGACTCGTGTACCAATCTAGTGCATGGTCTCTTAGTGTGATCGCTAACTGCACGAGTTTGGTGTCTTCATCAGTGATTTGTTTTGACTCCCAGATCTTTGCGCAAATCAACAAGTGCTTCTCAGGTTCTTCTGCTGCTTCTCCTCGAAGTTATGGTAATATGATAGTGGGATCGTGTCCCACCATTCTAAATATTGAACTACTACCTCCGCCACATGGTGTAGATACTTGACTAATACTTCCTGAACTGGCTCCTCCAGTTGTTTCCCCTACGGTAGATGTACTTATTGTTGTCGGACTTCCTTCGAACTTCGGTTGTCTAAACAATGGTGTTCTATTTTGTGTATTATTCACACATGGATTTATGGGTTCCACGCTGACATTAATATGGATAGTATGGCTGCCTTCTCTTGTCGTTCTTGGGATTCTTGTTTTCCTCTTATAAGTTGCGCATAGGATTTCCTCAATCTGCTCCACAACCCGAAGATCCTCTACCTCTTCCTAATCTCTTTCCAAGCCCTCCCTCGTGGCTACAACTCTCTTCTTGGTATTCACCTTATATTGGTAGGGTACTCCGCTAGGCGTCGTTCCTGATGAGGCCATGATACAATGAAGCTGGTCGACCTCCATCAATATCAGGTCTAAGAGTTCCTTCTTCTTGCCTTTATCCTGGCCTTCTTCCATTTATCCTCTCTCTGTCAGTTCTTCCCCCCTTCCCCCATGCACGCAAGGAAGTCTAGTTGTCTGATTCCATTGTCATTACACATTTGTTATATAACAATATTTTAATAGAAGTATACAATGATTGAATGTACCTTCCTCGAGGTCCACATAGAAATTATTTCTCTACTGCATTGTATGACTTCATTGTGTTGACTGCAAACTCTGTGATGAAGCCTACCATGATATTGTCAATCCAAAAGTCGACTGCAAGTGTGAATTTGTTGTTCACCTACTGTAACTTCTCAACCTGTACTAGGGTCCAATCTAGCTATTGGATCTGGTTCATCGCGTGGTTATCTTTCAATCTTAGTATCCACTCCTGCAATAAGTGGGGAAAATCATAGAAAAAGAATTCGTGTAAATATGTAAACACATTATTGGCACAGGGGCAAACCCAAGGTTCAATGCTACAACAGCTCACCAACAAAACCCTAACTACTGACCCTTTCGACAACACCTGCGAAGTAGATGAAGTCTCACCCGAGGTAGAGGCAGGGGTAGTTGTAGGACTCAGATGTTTGTAACCTTAGCTGGGACACAGATATGTGATTCTAACACTTGACAGAGCACTCAATAATTAACATTCATCAATATCTAGTCTTAGTTACAGTGCAGTTAAACCCTAATTAAGAGTATCAAAGTATTCATTTGGATCTAAGGTATTTAAGCACGAAGAATCAACAAATCTATATATCATTCATATATATTGAATCACTAAGCACATTAACATATAAACACATCAACACATCACACAAAGTAGAGAAACACGTCATGTACGTGGTTCACCCCCACCCCGAGGCTACATCCACCAACTCTTCTCTTATTTATTAGCTTCTTCAATCAGTTGCATGCACAAAGCCTCAAGAACCCTACTCTGTAGAGGATAGGGGATCTGGGAATCTCGCTAGATCCTCCGTCCCCAAGTAGATATAAGCACACAACCTTCCACAGTTTCTTACAATCACTTTCACTTAGCTCTGCAAGTCTCACATAGTATGCACAAAAGAAAGATCCACTTAGCACTTAGCATTGTCAATCACATAGATTGGACTACAACCATCACTTGCATCTAGCTAAAGGGCACTTATCCATTCATACTCACTACATCACCTTAGCATCTATTTATACATACAAAATAGGCCTAATCAGGGGTAAACCCATGGTCCAACATTCCCATACCCGTTACATAAGCCCAAAACCTAAAAATCCCTAAAAAGGGGCCAAGATGTTGCGATCTCCACCTCATCTTGCGCTCCGCCTTCGACAGCCTGTCATAGTCCCAAAAATAGGTCAAACATGACCAAGGATCCTCAAATATTGGTCAAAGTCCAACACACCCCCACCACTCATCTGTGACTCATCCTGAGTCACTCTTCTCTGACTAGTTCTGCTTCGAAAACCTCGATCTTGGCTCGAGATGCTTCAACTTGTTGTTATTCCACAACCTCATGTTCAGCGAACTCTTGTATGAATACTTCTTTGACAGGTCCCTCTAGGCATTGTTCAGCTGTAGTGATGACTTGCTCCATTTTCTCTCCTCGACCTTCGATCTCTGTGAATAGTTGGTAAGCCTCATCCTGTACAATTTGGATCCTCTGAGTCACTTCCATGAATTTTCTCTAGACAGTGTGGACTTGTTGTTGGGCAGTGCATTGCTACTCAGATCGCTTCATTCTTTCCACAACTGGCAAGGAATTCAACTATGCCTGTATCTTTTCTTCTTGATACTTCACCTCTTGGAGCTGCGAATCCAGTGTCTTCAGTTCTGGATTCTTAGTGAGTTGCTCATAGGTCTGGGCACTGCGATCAATGAGTTTATTGAATTCCATGACAAGGGCCTTTATTCTCTCAACTTCTCTTCAATCATCTTCTTCTCTTTGGTCCCTCACATCCTATGGGGTGCTGGGAATTGCGCGGAGCTCTAAGTCTGCAATTCATTTTTGTAGCTGATGGATAGCTACTGTGAGTTTCTCTACTTGATGCGTGACTTAGTCTTCTTCTTGTGGCTCTAAGCCTATCATAGAGCGGAGTGCTCTATTGCTGCTTCTTTTACTTTGAGTTTCTATGCAAGTAACTGTTCTTGTTCGTGTTGCATCTGGGATTTCTCTTCTTCAAAATTCACCTAGAGAGAAACCTTCTCCTGTTCTGTAACTCTGTGTTGTTCTATGATTACGTCTTGCACTTGCTTCAAGGCCTGGGTGGCTTGTTCTATTTCTTCTTGAGCTCGACGAAGGCGAGCTTTGACCGCATCAGCTATTCGGTGCAGTTGGGCTGGCTCATCTCCCAAATATGGTTCTCCTGATAGAAGGGGCGTAGTGGATACTGTACGGCTAGACTAAAGGGCCTATTGTACCCCTCAAAATTTGACCTTAATTATTTCATACATTTCCTCCTTCTTATCTTCTTGTTTCTCCACAATTTCCAGCGAAGTGTCGTTTAGGGCTTCTATGATGAAGTCAAAATCATCGGTAGTGAGCACAGTCTTCATATTGGTCATGGTGGATTTCGATTTCTTCTTAGAAGAAGGTTGCAGAGGAGAAACCTTCCTCTTCTTCAGGGGATCAACCTCGTCTCTGGGTGGTGTTACTTCACTTGGCTTATGTTTAGCTCATTTTCCATTTATTTCTTCTACTTCGTCATCACCTCCTCGGTCAGGTGATATTGAAGCAGTCTTTCCTGAGGCGTTGCTTAAATCTTGGACCTCTTCAGTCTTCTTCGTTCTGTTGGGTCTTTGTGTATCATGTTCTTTGTGTGTGGTCTCTAGGTTGTTAGGGTCAGAAATGTCTGCAGGGTCTACGGGAATAAGGAGGTATGTCGACTAGTCATTAGTGATCTCCTCCAAGTCCTCTTTCGTGAGTTTGTAGTATGACTAAAGCTTCTCCTTATGTTCATCATCTCACACTATAATGTAGATGAAGTGTCGATCTATGAAGAACTTCATCAGGGGTCCTAACCTCTGTAGGGTGTTTGGAGTCATGCGAGATTCAACTTCGATGGATCTATTCAGTTGAAGATAATATGTATGAAAAACAACATTCAACTGCCATTATTTATTCATATCACTCAAGTACCAGAGTGTGGTGAACTTCACGGCAAGAAGCTCGAACAACTTGATATCTGGGAAGGTAGAACCTTCCAGAATCTCCCAGGAAACAAAGGCGATAAGGATCAGGAGCCAGCTAAAGTGAAACTCGTAGCCCTAATCTTGTGCTTCACGGCAGTCTAATTCCAACTAATTAACTAGGTACTTCACCCAATTCATCTGTATACCTTCCATGCACTTCCCTGCAAGGTCAACAACAAAGCCTGTGACCTGTGTAGGTTTTTTCTTCCTTACAAAATTTCCAGCTATTATCTGGAAGGCTAGGCACACTTTTCCATTCTGGATGGAGGCTACCTTATAGCCTCGCTTCCCCTTTTCAACATCGTTGTGTGTATCTTTGATCTTTTGTGCTAGTGCGTGATCTGTCACTTTTCCTAGATAGAACTCCTATGGGTCGGGTCCTTGCATACTTAATCTGGTGATCATATGGATCAACATCAGATTGACTGTGATACGACATTCTAGCCATAAGTAGCCGCCATGGTAACATGAAATTAATGTCTTGACACATGCGTTCGCTTCTTGGTGCGTTCCAAAGTTTGGGATTTTCATTACATTTAACAGGGTGGATTGTGTAAGGTTCATCATCCACGGATGGGGTATTATCTTTGAGTTCTTCCCCTTCGACCTGGTCAAGTATTTGTACGGGGCGAGCATGTTATATTTCTTGCGATCTCCGAGGTTTAAGTCACTAAACTTCAACATTGCAATCTTGTCTTGTTGTGATCTCACTACACGTATCCCCTTCAGGAGGTACGCAATAACCATGTTTTACTTGAAATCTCTTGGCACACTATCACATCTCACTGCACTAGCCAGAGGTGGGATGTAGTCGGGCAATATGGTTGGGACCAACTTCTCATTTTCTAGGTCATCTTTGTGTTTGGTTCTCTTTTCCGCTGATGGTTTGGATGGTACGACTCCGTGAGAAGTCAAAGGAGAGGCTTGCACTCCTCTCATCGATGATGCTTGTACACCCATAGACATCATTCTTTCATACATGAATCTCTCAGTCATTAGGTCAATGAGAAATTCTTCGACAATTTTCTCTACAGTGTTAAGCTCGTCCATTATGCACGGTCGTGGTTAAATATCTTGGATTTGAAGAGTAACTGCTCAATGCAATGGGATGGATGTTGATAGCACGATGATCACTGTGCAAAATCAACTATTCTGCGGGCTCAGATTCACGATTAGAAAAAGTGTTCTCATTGCATGGCGCAATGGGATAACTAGATAACTTGGAAACAAATCTCTTGCAATGGGTGAGAATCCTTCATTAACTCAGTTCTGTCCATTATGGTGCAGTCCCAACAATCTGGTGGAAAACATTCTGACCATAAATGCCTTTCTACCCATTCGTGTTGTCGGTCTAATGGTTATACTGTTCCCAATGGCTATATTACTTTGCCATGGTGAAGTGAAAAGTGACAGAGTTATGATATCCCAATGAAGTTCCAATTTTGCAAGTTTTCCTTCTGCGATGTTCCCTCTGGAACCTTTTGTGACTTTTGAATCTTAGCTCTCTTGTTACTTAGTTTTATGGCCTTCTTTCCAGTGAGCTTCGTCTCGGAATTCCTTTTTCCATTCTGATTCTTATCTTCTTTCGGCAAAGTAACTTCATGTTGGTAAGATACTTTCCTAGAAATCAGGGGTAATACTTCATCTGTATCTGGAATAGGTACTTCAACCTTCTTTAGGTCTTCTAGTGTTCTTCCTACTTCGACATCCAAGTCTCTGGTTTTAAATAGCTTTGCTCGGTTCTCGTGTTCTTCAATCAAGTGTGTGATCCTCCTGATGATGAAATCTTTCAACTCTTGCTTCTTTTGTTCTAAGACTTCTTCTTCTATCCTTCTGGCCTGATCTCCTTCAATCCAAGGTTTTCCTAGTAACATAGAAAATGGAGCGTTGTTCTCAATAAATTTAACAACTTCAAATTCTTACTCTGTCGAAGTTCCATTGGCATTCATAGATATTTGGGTAAGTCTTCCACATAGGGTTATCATATTTCCTCTGAATAATCCTATTCCTCCCAATGAAGGAATCATTGCAGGCTTTCTTAGAATTTCCCAAGTTCTTTCTGTCATAATATTTACTTGTGTTTCCTCATCTAGAACACATTCAATGTCAAAGTCTCCTATTATTGCTTCTATGCACTCTTTTTCTTTGAAGATATATGATAAATTAATATGTCGGTGGTCATTCCAGGTTTCTGTCACCTGTAGCAACACTTTCTTTAGGGTTCTATCATAATCTCAGTTGCCTGACCTTCCTCATGGTCTTATTGTCTCATAATCATCCTTTCAACCTTATCATTTATTCTAGGGAAATCCAAAAATTCATGGTCCACAGCTTTGCAACAGAGGCAATTAAGTCTTCTTCAAGGGCATTCCTTAGCCAGATGTCCTGGTCTTTTGCAATTGTAACAAAGGGTTAATCCTATATTTCTCTTAAATGATCCCTAGCCTTTCCTTTACTGCACACTAGGATCATGGTAGCTAACCTGCAACAAATTTTTTCTAGGATCCTGCATCCATTTTTTAGTCCAAACATTCTCTCTATGCATAGGTATAACATATCTTTGACTATTCTTATCAAATCTATGCATATAAAATCTTCCTTCTTCTATCAGTGCCCTAGTTTTCGACCTAGGACAAATCTTATCAAACATACCTAGATCCATACTTTAGAAACAAAAAATTACACTAATATTATCTTCAGTAGAGCACAAAGCTTCTAGATCTAAAACTTTTCACTATTCTTACCTCTAGAAGAGCACAAAGCATTCAGATCTTACCTCTTTTCTTTAGGTCATACTTCTTTTCTTAGCACAAAGATTCATGGATCGAGTAGAATACTTTGCACTAGAGCAACAGATCTATGAAAAAATCTTTTACAATTTCAGGTCAGATCTTCACACAAAGATTCTTTTTCCTCAGTTCCCAACAATCACAGTTTCAGGTCCTGGCAACAGAACCATTTGTTGGCATAGGGGCAGACCTAGGGTTCAACGCTACAACAACGCACCAACAAAACCCTAACTACCTGTTAATGTTTATTCCATTATTATAGTTCTTTGCATTTCAATAGATAAGAGCAACATAAGAACAAGATCACTGAGAAATACACATTCACAAGAGACACAACATTTATCTTGGAAAACCCTCTAGGGGAAGAAAACCTCACAAAACTTCCTTAATATAAATAGCCAATACAATGCCACGAGATATTATGCTAAAACAAAAATTCCTCTCCCAAGATATGCGCCACTCTCTCTCTCTCTTTTGCCAATAACAGATCAAAACTTGTCTCTCAAACTGAGCAAGTGAGTTGTAATCAAATGAGGCACTAGCCTCCTTTATTTATACAAGTTCTGGCACGTGTGAAGTGTCTCTTCACTGGCATGGCTGACTTCTCCATCTGGGTGGGTAGACCCACCTTTATTATATTTGTGGGTCTTCTTATTAACTATTGGGGCCAACTTCTTATTCTGCCTATTATAATTGTCTGTTGACCAATCCGCAAAAGGGGATTTGGTATTATTACAATATCTGACATGATCAATCCACAATGGGGATTGATCCTATAAATAAAATATCAATAATAATAAGAATACTCTTTGCAGTTGCATTATTTCAACACTCCCCCTTAACAAGAAGAGTATTCTTCAACAACATCATGCGAGAGAGAGAGGACAACATCATCAACAACATCAGGTGAGAGGACAACATCATCAATATCATCTTGGATGGCATATCTATAAATCATCAGAAGTTTTCTTCATCTGCAACATCGTCATTCTTGAAAGAATGCCATCATCATCTGCATCAATACGTATCGGTATAAAAATGATACCTCATCACAACACTAGGCTGGCACATCATAGTACTACACTGGCTCAATGTCATAGCTGATAAGCTGGTAGCTCAGTGTCATTCACGTCTTTCTTTACATCTAACAACTAGGTCA
>JASDQU011403105.1:64238-81630 GCA_032191745.1 Picea mariana
GTTCTTAGGTTATGGTAGCACTATATAAAGGGGCTCAAGCAATGTAATGTGAAATGAAGAGAAGTATTGTATTGTGGAGCGGTATCTCAATAGGCCCCTCGAAGAGGCAAGTGAATAGGAGAGGATCCCTTCCATAATAGGATCCATTGTATGGTGTTGCCCTACCTTAAGGGTTTCTATAATAAAGTTGTGGTTTTCTATATTGTTCTTTGAATCTTTGTGGTATTTATGTATGCAAGTATTTGGTTCTTAACAAAAATTCTCCTTTGGCATGAATAGGGTCCAATAATTGGGCTACATTGTTGTTGAACATGGGGTACATGTGGATCTAGCTAAGGTCCAAATCATCCATGACTAGCTAGCCCCAACCAAACTAATCGAGCTTCATAGCTTCTTGGGACTTGCTAACCTTTACCGATGGTTCATGTTGGGATTCTCCCATAGAATGGTCCCTCGGACAAGGGACCAAAGGAAATGGAAAGGTAAATTTTGTGTGGGGGAAGGCACAACAATGAACATTTGATGATCTGAAGCATCACTTGTTCTCAACTCCAGTACTCTCCTTACCTGATCTGCAACAACCATTTAGGATTGAGATTGATGCATTTGACTATGTTGTAGGCACAGTTCTCACTCAACATGATCATCTGGTAGAATACCATAGTGATACACTCTTAGATATTTTCCGGAAATACCCCACCTATGACAAGGAAATGTATTCCATTATGAAAGCCTTCCATAATTGGAAACATTACATTATAGAAAAGGAGACAGTCATCTAGACTGATCACAAGCCTCTACAGTTCATACTGACACAAGGTAATTTGTAAAACGATCACCATCAGAAGTGGTCCACATACCTACAATAGTTCCATCTCAACATCAAGTATAAGACATGGAGAAAAAATCGTGTCACTGAATACCTCATTCAACCTCTTGTGGATGCACCCATCACCGTACTCCATTCCTGTGGGCATGAGGCATCTGAGTGACCCCAACTTTATCAGCAAGATCCTGACTTCATCACCACCTATCATCTCTTGGGTACAGGTGTGAATGTCACAGATTTTCACATTCAGGATAGACTATTATGCCATTTGTTCCACCTCTGTGTTCCTACAAGTGAGCGCACAAAGCTTATTTGGGAGGCTAAATATAGTCGGATGGAAGGAAATTTTGGTGTGGAGAAAACTTTGGTTGTTTTACATAAGCATTTTTATTGGCCAAAAATTTGACAGGACGTCAGCAAGTATATCATATCTTTCACTACCTGTGACATTTTTAAGCCATACATCAAGAATAAAGGATTAGACACCCCTCTTCCTACTCATGAGAGGCCTTGGGAATCCATCTCGATGGATTACATGTCTAGCCTACTTTCCACAAATAAAGGAAATGATTGTGTATTTGTGGTGGTTGATAGGTTTTCAAAGATGGCCATTATCACAACCTACAAGAAGAGTTACATAGTGGCAGATATGACCAAGATCTTCTTCGAATGAGTGTGGGTCCATTTTTGGATACCACATACCAGCATATATGATCGAGACAACATATTCCTCAACACATTTTGGTCAAGTCTCTGGTCACTGTTGGACACTAATCTCACTAAATCCACTGCCTTCCACCCTCAAACCGATGTCCAGAAAGAGGTCGTCAATTGGATGATTGTGTGCATCTTGTGCATGTATAACTCTAAGAATCCATGTACATGGGATGAGAGTCTTCCCTATGTTCAACACAGCTGCAATAGGGCTCTCCATAGTTCCATCTACCAGATCCCGTTTTAGGTGGGGCTGCGATTCCAACCCTTGGGTCCCATTGATGTTGCAATACCTCTTGGAACCACATGGACAAAATATTTCCATGTTCATTTTGAGGCCGACAAAGCCACCAGATTCATTGAGCGAATTCAGCACATCCGCCAACATGTCCATGAGATTTTACAGAAATCCAATGCTCATTACATGAAGAGCCATGATTAACAATGGGTACCACACAAGTTTTAGGTGGGAGACAAGGCCTGGTTACATTTTTAGAAAGAACGCATTATGGGGCTCCATCGGAAGCTTCGTCCACTTCTCTATGGGACTTACACTATCACCAAGGTTGTGGGAGACAATGATTTTGAGCTCAACACTCCCCTTTTCCTTGGCTTTCACCCAATGTTCAATGTCGACCTCCTCCAACCATATTTTCCACCATTATTGGACACCTAAGAGATCACAGAAGTGTTGAAACCAATAGAGAACAACCCTGATTGCATGAAACAAACATCTACTGATCAGATAGTGGACACATAGGTCAAGGGAACTCGTGAGCAGAGGATCCAACTTTATTGGGTTTTCAAGGCAGGTAAGATCCTACACCAAGGAAAATGGCTCACCCAGGGCCAAATTCAACAAAAAAATTCTCACCTAATGGGGGAACTCAAAACAATGGAGACCATTTCTTCCTAAGGGGGGAGGATTGATCCAGGTGGATATTGGAAGCCACCCACCTATTCCAGCTGGCTTCTTTTGACAATTTTAGTTCAACACGTTCTTTAGTAATTATTTGTAATTGTGGGTTGTACACTTTTGGGGTTGTATGAAGCCCTACAAATCTTCGAGGTGGAAATTTGTGGCCTCCCACTTAATCCAACTGGCTTATTTTGAATTTTTTTTATGTCAGTACATATTTTTGTATTTCCAGGGATGTTTAAGGGCCCTAAATAGTGTATTTTTGGCTTTCCATAGTCAAACTATAAACGAGTCATATTTTGATGGCATAATGTGTATTTCTTGACAATACCTTTCCAATGGGCTATCGTGATGCAGGATGAATCACGAGCACCACACCCTCGTGCTCCTGCTCACAGGATCGTTCTCATTCATTCATGAGTTGAAATAGCTATTTCGATTCCCTTCGAGAATCTCTGATAAAAACCAGATCCACAGGTCCTTAATTTTCCTGCACGACGCTTCCGCACTTAACCGTGATCTTCCCCGACTCAATATCGGGTTTTAGAGTTTCTTCTTTCCCAATGTCGAGAGTTCCTGTCCTCTTGAACTCCCGAACTCCGATTCGCTGATGCGCTCCTTTGCTGCCTTAGCCCATCCTGGCTAAGCTCTTGGTCCATGTGACCTCTTTCCATAAGACCGTAGCCTTATATTCCTTTGGGAATATGGGCTTCCCAATGCCAAATTGCATGGACTCTTTGTCCACGGGATCCCCGATTCTCCGATTCCCGATACGATTTAACTTCCGCTAGCCTTCGGGATAGACTCGTGGTCCACACGACCTCCCTTTCATATGACCGCAGTCCTATATTCCAATCGGGATTCGGGGTTTTGAATGTCAAAGTGTATGGGGCCTCTCATCCTCCGGATCCCCGATCCTCCGATTCTCGATGCGCTCTTTACGCACTAGCCCTCCTAGCTAGGCTCCTAGTCCATGTGTCTAGTCCTCATAAGATCGCATCCTTACCTTCTTTCGGGGTTTTGGGCATCGCAATGCCGAAATGCATAAACCCCGTGTCCACAGGATTCCCGATATCCCGATCTCTGATATGACTCTCTTATCGGTACCTTTTCCTGGAGGCCTTGATCACTACCACACGTTCTCTCAAGATGGACGGTCATGATCGCCTCTCGCAATTTCACGGTTCCAAATGTCCCGGACGCCTCGTCTCCAGGACTCACGAAATGATGATCTCCGATGCACCAATTTGACCTTCTATCGGGACTTCCCACGATAATCTCGATCTCCTCCACGTGTCCCCAAATGATGGACGGCACAGATCTTTCCCGTTGTTTCGAGACCTGAAGTGTCCTGACTTACTCGACCTCGAGAACTTCGATATCCCGAGTGTCGATCCTCCGCTGTGCCTATAGATGGCTCCACCAATGACACTTCCCTATTCTTGGGGTTTCGGACTTCACAATTTCAAAACGCATGGGCTTCCTATCCACAGAATCCCTGATATGTCGATCCCGACTTCCTTCAGATCTCCACCACGTGTCACCACAAATGGACGACTCAGATATTTCCCGGGACTTTTACCATGGAGATTCCCGATCTCCTCTCCTCGAGATTCCCGATTTCATGAACGTTGATATCCTGATGCCTGTTGGGACTTCTGCCTGGCGTGAGAAAGGTTAAACCCCGTGCACCTCCTGTCCGATCTGGTGGCTAATGGGTATCTATGTGAACATCCGACGGTCCACAATCTCCCCTTCTGTGCGCTCCTCCTGTGCGTCTTCCTGGACGTAGAAACCAATGGTCCAGATCTCTTCTCCAACCGATCTAACGGTGGTTGTGCTCCCTCCTAAGATTTTTCACTTTATTCCATCCTTGGGAGAATTCACCAAACTCAAAGGCCTCAACCTTTGCCCCCTTTTTATTCTAAGAGCTCCACGAATTCGGGTCCTCGTCGTGCGTACTCTTCGACGTTCTTCCTCTTGAGATTTTCTCCTTTCGAATCCTTGAAAGATTCTTGGAATTCTGCGCCTCTATAGAGTCTTTTACGCACAGACAGTGTTGTCTCTCCTGAGCTTCTCACACGATCAGACCCTTAAGGGATTTTGTCTTTCTTTCTTCTCTCGCAGATGGAGAATGTTTGGATTCCCTCCTGGATATCCTCTGCCTCAAGCAACCTCTTGCTGAGCCTGCAGGGTTTTCACCAACCCTGTGAATATTCTTCAGTGGATTCTTCTTGAAATCATAGACCTCAAAGAGTTCTCTTCTCATGTTCCTGTCTGCACAACGTCTCAATGCCCTCCTGGCAGAGTATCCTCTCCCAGAACTTCCAGCAGTTATTTCCTCCTGTGCACCCCTTGCACTTGCTCGATGCCCACCTGGCAGAGCTTCACATAATCCTCAGTGATTCTAACTCTTCTTTTTGAACTCACAGCAGAGTTCTTCCTCTATGCACCGTTGTGCATGCACTCAATGCCCACTTGGCAGAGATTCACAAAACTCCTCAGAGATTCTATATGCAACTGTGTCTCTCCTACATAGCCTTTCCTCAAAGGTATTCATAAACCTTGACGTCTTCACTGAGTTGTTGATTCCAGTTCATGTGCCGCAACACGTCCTTGTCTGAACCCGCAATATTCAGAAATGCACCTCTGTGCACGGCTATCAGAACCCGCAGCGTTCTGTCACACCCTCCTGGTGCGAAGCCTCAAAGACCTTCACCTGAAATCAAGAACTCCTGCAAATGCACACCTACAACATACATCTACAACATACATAAATAACAATCACAGACATCCACATAACACACAATAATGCAGGAAAAACTGCTCTTTGTATTAAAATGGAAAATGCCTGTTTGTACAAGGATGCTCCTGAGCATGACCTGTAACAAGGTCTCGGCTCCTTCTCTCTGCTCTCTACACGTAGATCCTCCTCTATTATTGCCGACTCTCTTCCTTCTTCTTGCTGACTCTCTCTCACTTACACAAAATGAGATACGAAATCTCTTTTACCTGAGGGGGCTCTTCGAGCTCTTCCCTCCAATCTACCTACCCTATTCAATTGCATTGAATGGGTTGTCTAGTCGAGCATCTGGATCTAGATCTTAGCCTTACAATCATTGAAGTCCGATCTTATCCTACACTTGTACAAAGGCACGACTTCACAGCTCACCAACTTAAACATTAAATTACAATCAATTCAAGTTTTAAATGAGGTTGCGCCTCTCTTTTCATCTTGAATGCACGCACTCGACGTGGTTGGATGGATGATGTGGAGATATGCTCCTGCATCATACTCCTCAGCTGCAAAATTCATGATCTCCTTCTCATGAGCTTCCCATCTCAGCTGTGGGAATCCTCCTAGATCCCAAATCATCCTATGGATCTGTTCATCCACTCCATCTTGTTGTCGTTGCTGCTGTTGTTGCACTGCTTTTGCTACTGCTCTTCTGCTCAGCTTCTCCTTGCTGGAAGTCTCTACTGACCTCAACATCAGCCTTCTGATCAACTCGATCACTTCGTCCAGCTACTCCAGTGGCTGGCTCTATTTTCGCAGTCTCCCCAACTGCAAAAATTTTCTGCTCATGGGCAGATCACTGTGATCTCCCATGCTTTCTTCTTCATCAGCTTCCAACTTCACCTGTTAGATGTGCACGCCCTGCACTTTTACCCTTCTCTCCAGGGCTTCTATCTATTTCCAAAGATCATCAAAACAAATGCTGTCTTCCCCTTCTTCTTCTACTGCAAACTTCCATGTTGGAGTCCTTTCAGTCTCCTGGCTGAAAATATTGAGCCATTCCTCAGAATGCTCATCATCCTCTTCTGCTTCTTTTATTGTCAGCTTCAGTGCTACAGTTTCCTCAGCTTCCTGGTTGAATGTATTGAGAAATTCCTCAGAATGCTCATTTTCTTCTTCTGTTTGGGCATATTCAGATATCTGCTCCAATCTTTCTCCCCTGAAAATCATAGCTAACTGTTCTGCTGTTGTTGTTGCTTCCTCTGCAACACAGACTTCTGCCTCCTCCAGGCTGAGTGGTAGGAATATATCGATTCCCCCAATCATCAGAAGATCTCTCATATCCTCCTCCTCTGTCAGCTTTACATGATGATCCAAATTCATCTACGAGCTCATCTGCTCTATCAACTCCTCAGGCTAAATCTGACTCACTTATGAGTCCATGAGACCCTCAGACAGTATCATCTGCTCATATCTACCCACCTGGTAGTCTGAGATTCTTCCGCTGCCCTCCTGGCAGTCCTCGAGATCCCGCAGCGACCTCATATCATTGACTAGCTGGCAATGTGAAATTCCTTGGCTATCCTCCTGACAGTCTCTGAGATCCTCAACTGATCTCAGCTCCTTGCCCACCTGGAAAAATGGAATTTCTTCTCTGCCCTCCTGGAAGTTCTTGAGATCTTCGACTGATCCCAATTCATTTTCTTCATCACTGAGACCTTTTCCAATCTTTGGTTCACGCACCTGAACCATTTCTTCAGGTCCGTCAAGGTTTTCAGCATACCTCAACCATCCTCTTAACATCCTTCATTGTCTTATGACCATCAGCTCCTTGGCTGGCCATTTTACCTTCGGCTCCTTCATGGGCCATTCATGCATCCATCTTGACCTCTTATTCTGCCGCATATCAATTGCAATTTCATCCAGTCTCGCGTTCATCTCAGCAAGTTCTTCATCCCATTCTGCGTCACTCATCAGCTCTAGGTCCTTACTTCCAGCAAATCTACAACCTTCAGTAGCCATGTTGCTGTCCCTGTCTGCTCTCCTGGAAAACCTGCCGCTATCACTCTGCAAACCTAAGTGTCTCAGCTTCTCCCTACAGTCCTCCTAACTGTCTTCTTGACTTTTACCTACCTGCAAACAATCACCACAGATTCTCCAGCACTCTGTCTTCTTTTACCTTCTTGCTTCACCTGAAATATACAAGTGAAGTCCCTGCTCTGATACCACTTGGTGTGTATCAGAGTGCTCTTTGCCTCTTCCTGCCTCTTCCTGCCTGAAATATACAAGCAAGAATTAGGCTCTGATACCACTTGATGCAGGACGAATCATGAGCACCACACCCTCGCGCTCTTTCTCACAGGATCGTTCTCATTCATTCATGAGCCGAAATAGCTCTTTCGATTCCCTACTGGAATATCTATTAAAAATCCAATCCATAGGTCCTTAATTTTCCCGCACGACGCTTCTGCACTTAACTGTGATCTTCCCCGACTCAATATCGGGTTTCAGAGTTTCTTCTTTCCCAATGTCGAGAGTTCCTGTCCTCTCAAACTCCCGAACTCTGATTCGCCAATGTGCTCCTTTGCTGCTTTAGCCCATCCTGGCTAAGCTCTTGGTTCATGTGACCGCTTTCCATAAGACCGCAGCCTTATATTCCTTTAGGAATTTGGGCTTTCCAATGCCAAATTGCATGGACGCTTTGTCCACATAATCCCCAATTCTCCGATTCCCTATACGCTTTAACTTCCTCTAGCCTCCGGGCTAGACTCGTGGTCCACACGACCTCCCTTTCATATGACCGCAGTTCTATATTCCGATCGGGATTCAGGGTTTCGAATGTCAAAGTGTATGGGGCCTCTTGTCCTCCGGATCCCCGATCCTTCGATTCCTGATGCGCTCTTTAAGCACTAGCCCTCCTAGATAGGCTCCTAGTGCATGTGACTAGTCCTCATAAGACCGCAGCCTTACCTTCTTTCAAGGTTTCGGGCATCGCAATGCCGAAATGCATAAACCCTGCATCCAAGAGATTCCCGATATCCCGATCTCCGATATAACTCTCCTATCGGTACCTTTTCCTGGAGGCCTCGATCATTGCCACACGTCCTCTCAAGATGGACGGTCCTAATCGCCTCTCGCGATTTCATGGTTCCAAATGTCCAGGACGCCTTGTCTCCAGGACTCGCGAAATGCCGATCTCTGATGCGCCGATTTGACCTTCTATCGGGACTTCCCCTGATAATATAGATCTCCGCCACGTGTCCCAAACTGATGGACGACCCAGATATTTCCCTCTATTTTGAGACCTGAAGTGTCCTGACTTACTCGACCTCGAGAACTTCGATATCCCGAGTGTCGATCCTCCTCTATGTCGACAGCTGGCTCCACTAATGAAACTTCCCTCTTCTCGGCGTTTCGGACTTCGCAATTCTGAAACGCATGGGCTTCTTGTCCACAGAATCCCTGATATGCCGATCCGAACTTCCTTTAGATCTCTGCCATGTGTTTCCACAAACGGACGGCTCAGATCTTTCCCGGGACTTTTACCATGGAGATTCTCGATCTCCTGTCCTCGAGATTCCCGATTTCACGAACGTCGATATCCCGATGCCTATTGGGACTTTTTCCTGGCGTGAGAAGGGTTAAAACCCATGCACCTCTTATCCAATATTACGGCTGACAGGTATTTTTGTGAACATCCGACGGTCCACAATCTCCCCTTCTGTGCACTCCTCCTGTGCGTCTTCCTGGACATAGAAACCAAAGGTCCAGATCTCTTCTCCAGCTGATCTGACGGCGGCTGTGCTCCCTCCTGAGATTCTGCACTTTCTTCCAGCCTTGGGAGAATTCTCCAAACTCAAAGGCCTCAACCTTTGCCCCCTTTTTCTCTACGAGCTCCATGAATTCGGGTCCTCACTGTGCGTACTCTTCGACGTTGTTCCTCTTAAGATTTTCTCCTTTCGAATCCTCGAAGGATTCTTGGACTTATGTGCCTCTGCAGAGTCTTTTACACACACACAGTGTTGTCTCTCCTGAGCTTCTCACACACTCAGAACACTAAGGGATTTTGTCTTTCTTTCTTCTCTCGCAGATGGAGAATGTTTGGATTTCCTCCTGGCTATCCTCCGCCTCAAGCAACCTCTTGTTGAGCCTGTAGGGTGTTCAACAACCCTGTGAAGATCCTTCAATGGATTCTTCTTAAAATCACAGAACTCAAAGAGTTTTCTTCTCCTGTGCATGTCTTCCCAATGTCTCAATGCCCTCTTGGCAGAGTATCCTCTCCCAGAACTTCCAGCAGTTCTTTCCTCCCGTGCGCCCCTTGCACCTGCTCGATGCCCACCTGGCAGAGCTTCACAGAATCCTCAGTGATTCTGACTCTTCTTTCTGAACTCACATCAGAGTTCTTCCTCTATGCACCCTTGTGCATGCGCTCAATGCCTACCTGGAAGAGCTTCACAGAACTCCTCAGAGCTTCTGTCTGCAACTATGTCTCTCCTACACAGCCTTGCCTCCAAGGTATTCAACAAACTTGAGGTCTTCACTGAGTTGTTGATTCCAGTTCCTATGCCGCAACACATCCTTGTCTGAACCTGCAGTATTTAGAAATGCACCTATGTGCACGGCTATCAGAACCCGCAACGTTCTGTCACACCCTCCTGGTGCAAAGCCTCAAAGACCTTAACCTGAAATCAAGAACTCCTGCAAATGCACACCTACAACATACATCTACAACATACATAAAGAACAATCACAGACATCCACATAACACACAGTAATGCAGGAAAAATTTCTCTTTGTATTAAAATGGCAAATGCCTGTCTGTACAAGGGTGTTTCTGAGCACGGACTGTAACAAGGTCTCGGCTCCTTCTCTCTTCTTTCTACATGCAGATCCTCCTCTATTCTTGCCGACTCTCTTCCTTCTTCTTGTCGACTCTCTCTCACTTACACAAAATGAGATACAAAATCTCTTTTACCTGAGGGGGCTCTTCGAGCTCTTCCCACCAATATACCTACCCTATTCAATTGCATTGAATGGGTTGTCTAGTCCAGCATCTGGATCTAGATCTCAGCCTTACAATCATTGAAGGCTGATCTTATCCTACGCCTGCAAAAAGGCATGGCTCCACAGCTCACCAGCTTAAACATTAAATAACAATCAATTCAGATTTTAAATGAGGATGTGCCTCTCTTTTCATCTTGAATGCATGCGCTCGACGTGGCTGGCTGGATGGCTGGATGATGTGGAGAGATTCTCTTGCATCATACTCGTCAGCTGTAAAATTCATGAGCTCCTCCTCATGAGCTTCCCATCTCAATTGTGGGAATCCTCCTGGATCCCAAATCATCCTGTGGAGCTGTTCATTCGCTCCATCTTGTTGTCGTTGTTGCTTCTACTGCGCTGCTTCTGCTGCTTCTCTTCTGCTCAACTGCTCCTTGCTGGCAGTCTTAGCTAACCTCAAAATCAACCTTCTGATCACATCGATCACTTCGTCCAGCTGCTCCATTGGCTGGCTCTGTTTTTCCAGTCTCCCTAGCTGCAAAAATTTTCTGCTCATGGGCAGATCACTGTGATTTCCCATGCCTTCTTCTTCATCAGCTTCCAACTTCACATGTTGGATGTGCACGCCCTACACTTTTACCCTTATCTCTAGGGCTTCTATATGTTTCCATAGATAAACAAAACAAATGCTTTCTTCCCCTTCTTATTCTGCTGCAAACTTCCATGTTGCAGTCCTTTCAGTCTCCTGGCTAAAAATATTGAGCCATTCCTTAGAATGCTCATCATCCTCTTCTGCTTCTTCTGCTGTCAGCTTCAGTGCTATATCTTCCTCAGCTTCCTGGCTGAATGTATTGAGACATTCCTCAGAATGCTCATTTTCTTCTCCTGTTTGGGCAGCTTCAGATATCTGCTCCAATCTTTCTCCCATGACAATCACAACTGATTTTTCTGTTGTTGTTGTTGCTTCCTCTGCAACACAGACTTCTACCTCCTCAGGGCTAAGTGGTAGGAATATCTCGATTCCCCCAATCATCAGAAGATCTCTCATATATTCCTCCTCTCTCAGCTACACATGCTGATCCAAATTCATCTCCGAGATCGTCTGCTCTATCAGCTCCTCAGGCTAATTCTAACTCACTTCTGAGTCCATGAGACCCTTAGACAGTCTCATATGCTCATCTCTGCCCACCTGGAAATCTGATATGCTTTCGTTTCCCTCCTGGCAATCTTCAAGATCTCGCAACAACCTCATATCATTGCCCAGCTGGAAATGTGAAATTCCTCGGCTGTCCTCCTGACAGTCTTTGAGATCCTCAGCTGATCTTAGCTCCTAGCCCACCTGGAAAACTGGAATTTCTTCTCTGCTCTCCTGGCAGTTCTTGAGATCTTCGGTTGATCCCAATTCATTTTCTTCATCATTGAGACATCTCCCAGTCTCTGGTTCACACACCTGAACCATTTCTTTAGGTCCGTCAAGGTTTTCAGCATACCTCAACCATCCTCTTAATAGTATTCATTGTCTTATGACCATCAACTCCTTGAATGGCCATTTTACCTTCGGATGCTTCATGGGCCATTCATGCATCCATCTCGACCTCTTATTTTGCCGCATCTCAATTGCAATTTCATCCAGTCTCGCGTTCATCTCAGCGATTTCTTCATCCCATTCTGTGTCACTCATCGTCTCTAGTTCCTTCCTTCCAGCAAATCTACAGCCTTCAGTAGCCATGTTGTTGTCCTTGTCTTCTCTCCTGGCAAACCTTCCACTGTCACTCTGCAAACTTGAGTGTCTCAACTTCTCCCTAGAGTCCTCTTGATTGTCTTCTTGACTGTTGCCTACCTGCAAACAATTGCCACAGAGTCTCCAGCGCTCTGTCTTCCTTTACCTTCTTGCTTCACCTGAAATATACAAGTGAAGTCCCTACTCTGATACCAATTGGTGTGTATCAGAGTGCTCTTTGCCTCTTCCTGCCTCTTCCTGCCTGAAATATACAAGCAAGAATCAGGCTCTCATACCACTTGACGCAGGATGAATCGTGAGCACCACACCCTTGTGCTCCTGCTCATAGGATCGTTTTCATTCATTCATGAGCCGAAATAGCTCTTTCGATTCCCTGCTGGAATCTCTGTTAAAAACCTGATCCAAAGATCCTTAATTTTCCCGCACGGTGCTTCCGCACTTAACCGTGGTCTTCCCCGACTCAATATCAGGTTTCAGAGTTTCTTCTTTCCCAATGTCGAGAGTTCCTGTCCTCTCGAAATCCTGAACTCCAATTCACCGATGTGCTCCTTTGCTGCCTTAGCCCATCTTGGCTAAGCTCTTGGTCCATGTGACCATTTTCCATAAGACCCCAACCTTATATTCCTTCGGGAATTCAGGATTCCCAATGCCAAATTGCATGGATGCTTTGTCCATGGGATCCCCGATTCTTTTATTACTGATACGCTTTAACTTTCGCTAGCCTTCGGGCTAGACTCGTGGTCCACGTGACCTCTCTTTCATATGACCACAGTCTTATATTCCGATCGGGATTCGGGGTTTCGAATGTCAAAGTGTATGGGGCCTCTTGTCCTTCAGATCCCCGATCCTACGATTCCCGATGTGCTCTTTACGCACTAGCCCTCGTGGCTAGGCTCCAAGTCCATGTGACTAGTCCTCATAAGATCACAACCTTACCTTCTTTTGGGGTTTTGGGCATCACAATGCCGAAATGCATAAACCCTGCGTCCACGGGATTCCCAATATCCCGATCTCTGATATGACTCTCCTATCGGTACCTTTTCCTGGAGGCCTCGATCACTGCCACATGTCCTCTAAAGATGCACGGTCCTAATCGCCTCTCATGATTTTGCGGTTCCAAATGTCCTGGATGCCTCGTCTCCAGGACTCACGAAATACCAATCTCCGATGCGTCGATTTCACCTTCTATCGGGACTTCCCCTGATAATATGGATCTCCGCCACGTGTCCCCAACTGATGGATGGCCCAGATCTTTCCCGCTATTTCGAGACCTGAAGTGTCCCGACTTACTCGAACTCGAGAACTCTGATATCCCGAGTGTCTATCCTCCGCTATGCCGATAGCTGGCTCCACCAATGACACTTCCCTCTTCTCGGGGTTTTGGACTTCGCAATTCTGAAACGCATGGGCTTCCTGTCCAAGGAATCCCCGATATGTTGATCCCAACTTCCTTCAGATCTTCGCCATGTGCCGCCACAAACTGATGGCTCAGATCTTTCCCAGGACTTTTACCATGGAGATTCCCGATCTCCTGTCCTCGAGATTTCTGATTTCACGAACGCCGATATCCTGATGCCTATCAGGACTTCTGCCTGGCGTGAGAAGGGTTAAACCTCGTGCACCTCCTGTCCGATCTGACGGCTGATGGGTATCTGTGTGAACATACAATGGTCAACAATCTCCCCTTCTATGTGCTCCTCCTATGCATCTTCCTGGACCTAGAAACCAACGGTCCAATCTCTTCTCCAGCCGATCTGACAACGGCTGTGCTCCCTCTTGAGATTCTGCACTTTCTTTCAGCCTTGGGAGAATTTAGAAAACTCAAAGGCCTCAACCTTTACCCCCCTTTTCTCTACGAGCTCCACGAATTCGGTTCCTCGCCATGCGTACTCTTCAACGTTGTTCCTCCTGAGATTTTCTCCTTTCGAATCCTTGAAGGATTCTTGGACTTCTGTGCCTCTGCAGAGTCTTTTACGCACACACAATGTTGTCTCTCCTAAGCTTCTCACACGCTCATACCCCTAATGGATTTTGTCTTTCTTTCTTCTCCCACAGATGGAGAATGTTTGGATGCCCTCCTGGCTATCCTCTGCCTCAAGAAACCTCTTGTTGAGCCTGCAGGGTGTTCAACATCCCTGTGAAGATCCTTCAGTGGATTCTTCTTCAAATCACAGAACTCAAAGAGTTCTCTTCTCCTGTGCCTGTCTGCACAACGTATCAATTCCCTCCTGGTAGAGTATCCTCTCCCAGAACTTCCAGCAGTTCTATCCTCCTGTGCACCCCTTGCACTTGCTCGATGCCCACTTGGCAGAGTTTCACAAAATCCTCAGTGATTCTAACTCTTCTTTCTGAACTCAAAACAAAGTTCTTCCTCTATGCACCGTTGTGCATGCGCTCAATGCCCACCTGGAAAAGCTTCACAGAACTCCTCAGATCTTATGTCTGCAACTGTGTCTCTCCTACACAGCCTTGCCTCCAAGGTATTCAACAATCTTGAGCTCTTCACTGAGTTGTTGATTCCAGTTCCTGTGATGCAACATGTCCTTTTATGAACCCGCAGTATTTATAAATGCACCTCTGTGCACGGTTATCAGAACCCGCATTTTGTCACACCCTCCTGGTGAGAAGCCTCAAAGACCTTCACCTGAAATCAAGAACTCCTGCAAATGCACACCTACAACATACATAAAGAACACTCACATACATACACATAACACATAGTAATGGAGGAAAAACTGCTCTTTGTATTAAAATGGAAATTACCTGTTTGTACAAGGGTGTTCCTAAGCACGGTCTGTAACAAGGTCTCCGCTCCTTCTCTCTACTCTCTACACGTAGATCCTCCTCTATTCTCGCCGACTCTCTTCCTTCTTCTTTCCGACTCTCTCTCACTTACACAAAATGAGATACAAAATCTCTTTTACCTGAGGGGGCTCTTCGAGCTCTTCCCTCCAATCTACCTACCCTATTCAATTGGATTGAATGTGTTGTCTAGTCCAACATCTGGATCTAGATCTCATCCTTACAATCATTGAAGGCCGATCTTATCCTATGCCTACACAAAGGCACGGCTTCACATCTCACCAGCTTAAACATTAAATTACAATAAATTCAGGTTTTAAATGAGGCTGCGCCTCTCTTTTCATCTTGAATGCATGCACTCGACATGGTTGGATGGCTAGCTGGATGACATGGAGAGATTCTCCTACATCATATCACATGCTTAAAATGAAGGTCATATGAAAAATTTATGACCCAGGGAAGTTGAGGTACCAAGTTACCAATCGGAGCCCACATAAAGTTTGGCATTTCATCTCGAAGGGTTAGGTTTTTGGATGTCTAGGGTTTTGGAATTCATGAGTAACATTAAAAAGGCCTCTAGAGCCTCATTGTAATCGTTCTTCTTAGACAAATGTGTGTAGAAGCCACATCTCTTCTCATAGATAGCTACCACCATTCGAGCAAGATGTTTTTAGTTGTGTAGTTTTACTGTTTCATCCTATTTTATTTATTCAATAGAAGTTATTGTTCACTGGATATTTGTTGTTGTTCTCCGTATCTGTTCGTTATTATATTTATTCTATTATTTATTTTTTTCCTCTCATAAATATGGATCACAATGCCAGATGTGGAGTTGCGACAGTGTGGAAAGAGTATATGTATCATTTCTCTGCACAACATTTGAATATAGACCAACTACTAAATAGACAAAGTACCAACTCTATGCAACATACACCTATGTGGAAGTGTTAATGGCATTTCTATGCTAATTGAACAAATGTCTACAATCCTCATGCACCCCGCACAACTATACTTGGTGTACTTAGGACAAACTATTTTTAATCCTTGTACCGAGAACTTTCAAAGGTCACCCTCTTGCACCTCTGCATTTCCAATAGTTATGCATCCATGATTGTGACAAGCGATGTGATTTTCAAAATAGATCAGTTATTTATAATAAATTTATTTTCCCTAATTTAGGAGAAAATTCCATGCATCTATGTAACGACCCTACTCATTATGACAACAACTCTGATAACATGTGCAATTTTTTTTTTTTTTTTAAAAGTGTGTGCGTGCGTGTAGAAGGGAAACAGACACACTTGACTCTACGTCGCCACCCGACAACCAACAAGATGCAACCACTATGTTCATCACAAGAAGACTGAAGGCATACCACGGGAACTGCAAGCAATAAACGACCATAGACATAAGGCACACAACATGAACATTTAACGACATACTAGGTTATGCACAGTACGAACAAAGAGGGAAGAATCCATAGTAGTAGATCTTACTATTTCTGCACAGGAAAGCAGGGCGTTTAATCTTAGTTCTCTGCTTCGGAGAGAGAGAAGGTCAGATAGGCTCCTGGCTGACTGCTCAGGCAGAAACTAGTAATCTTCGTCAGGTGTGTCACAAGAGTGGAAACCCTGCCTTTAAAGGGCCCGAGACTATTGATACGACATTGGATTCTTACACGAAACTCTCACACACAGACATAGCTCCTAAGGCTACCTGGGGGTGTCTGCGTCCCACCCGATGCATGCAGACCCAACAAGACATTAACAATGTGGCAGGACAATAAATAAATGAAAAAGAGAAAACCTCATCCTCTACGGAAGGTGCAAGAAAAAGGGCTCAGGCATAGACCAACCAATAACTAAGAACGAACATTCCTACGCCCCGACTATGATTGATTACTGACCAACTTCTCCATTAATTATCATTAACCAACGAATACCTTAACATAAGGTAAAAACCAATAATCTCAATCCCCATTATTTAGTTATAAGTCATTTTGCACTAGTCAAGGACAAGCAATAATCACAAGCACATTGCATTTTTCTGTTAATCGCCATAATGGAGCAACGATATCATTATCATAACGGTAACGATCGACATTTACATTCTCCATATTATCTTACCTTGCCTTCCAATTTAATACCATACCTTACAATAACCTAACAAAACATTTGCATTTGCAATTTAGACATTATCATTAACGCTTCAATTTAAACGAATATTAACCTTGCAATTTAAACATCATCATGAACAATTCAAATTAAACCAGTATTAACATTGTGATTCAACATCATCATTAACATTGCAAATTAAAACAAATATTATTATTGCAATTTAAACAAGTATTCCCATTGCAAATTAAGCAAATATTAATATTGCAGTTTAAGCCTCATCATTAGCATGGCAATTTAAAAAATATTAACATTGCCCTTTAAACAAGTATTAACATTTCAAATTAAACAAATATAAATATTGCAGTTTAAGCATCATCATTAACATTGTAATTTACAATATTATCATTGCAATGTAAACAAGTATTAACGTTGCAAATTCAACAAATATTACCATACTTTACCCAAGCTCACCATAATGATGAGTACATTAACCTTTACCTTACCATGAATATTGGCATTTACATAACATAAC
>JASDQU011403106.1:0-12401 GCA_032191745.1 Picea mariana
AAAAAAAAAAAGTCCTAAAAGTTATTTTTGAAAACATAACCTAGGTTGTCTGGCTTATAGATTGTTGAAAATCTCCTTTTATACCCTCGATACTGTCTTTCACAATTTTGGACTTTCTCATCAGAGTAGGAGATATTATGTATTAACCTGGAAAATCAACAAATGATTAAATTCAGTAAGGACAGTTTTCATAGTTCTTATTCTCTAACTAAAAGTGGTTATTTTTGAGTTGATTTTGACTATTTTAAGTTTCTTAACAGTTTGTCTGAGAATTTAAGCTTGCTCAAAAGAAAACCCCTGAAAATAATCTTTCCCTTTTTTTCTCTACAGACTGAGGAGTTTTGAAAGTTGAGAAAAATTGGTCTAGAATAATCAAAACAGTTGACAAACCTCTATTATCAATTTTTACACAGATAACCACCCCTGATATTTTAAGTATCATGGATTGCCCCCGCTTGATATGTACAAGCTAACTATAATACAGATGGTGAAAGGAAATTCATATTTGATTGCCCCCATCTAGTCCCATAGACAATGAAAGGAAATTCATTTAAATGATTTCCATCATCTAAATAAAAAAGAAACATATAACTTCACCGGGGTACTGAACAGGCCTACTGGCAGTGAAGCAATATCTGAAAATAAAATTAGCACTCGAAGCGGTGAAAGGAAATTCAGTAAAAAGGGACAGATAACTTCACCGGGGTACTGAACAGGCCCACTGGCAGTGAAGCAATATCTGAGGTGTCTGTAAGGTTTTCATACTTATCTATAACTCTGTTCTTGTTATCATTTTTTCAAAACTGGATATTCGTCTTAAGTCAAAATAGAGCTCCCCAATTAAATTATAATTTTTGTTTCGATTGATGCAAGATGAAATTTACAATAATCTATTGAGTTTCCTAAGATTGTTCTAATCATCTTAATACTAAATTAAATTTAGAACGGGAGGGAGAATATTATGAAGAAGACTACAACTAAGTTTCAAACAAATAATAAGTTTCGAAAAGTTTTTCTAAGGTTTTATAAAATCTCTCTTTTTCCTCTCCTTTAGCAGTATTAACAACGATAAACCCTTGACACCATTTACCCAATGAAGGCACTGAGTCTACATGTTCTCCTCGTCCAACAGGGAGACGAGGTCCCCAGTTGGAGCCTATGTTGAAACAAAACTTAAATTTTCCGCCATTAAGGCCTAGATTTTTATTTTTCGGGTTTCAGCTTTCTGAAAATAAGAATTTCGTCATTTCCAAATTCGTGATACCTTTTTATTGATTATTTTTTGGATAACGAATGGAAAAAAGTTTATAGGAATTTAAATTTTTCTAACGCTCTTTGAAAAATTATTTAAAACGAATTGTAATCTTAAAATTGCGATTTTTTAATTTAAACATTAAAGAAATCGGGATTCGGGGTTTTCTGTAAACAGATGTTTGATGAAAATTGAATCACGAAACCCCGATCCCCGATTTCCCAATAAGTTTAAAGCTTAATTAAAACATCGCGATTAGTTTAGTCTCTCCTAAAAAGATTTAAGGTTAACATAATTATGTCGCGATTTTGGGATTCGCGATTCTATGAGAGCACGTCTCTTGTCATTTTGTTTCCCAAAATCCCAATTTCCAAAACCCAATTCATAAATCATGTTAGATTAAACTAATTGTGTTTTGTCCCTAATCATGATTATTCAGTTAATTAAGATAAGTTAAGTCTTGTTTAAAACAAACAAGCCGTCGCAATTTCGCGATTTCAGGGATCAGACTTCTTTGATAACATACATCTCGACATCAGGATTTTCGAAACCCAGATAGTGTCTAATCTCAATTAATTAAAGTAATAAAAAAGCGTTTAAATTTTAATTAAAACATCACGATTTCGCGATTTCAGCGATCATGTTTTTTCGACGACATACCTTTCGACATCAAGACTTCCAAAACCCCGAAAAGTGATGTTTTCAGATTTAATCCATAATTAACACTAATAAATCCTCCTTCCAAAACAGGTTTAAAGTTAATATTTCTTTGAGTGTTCACTAATGCTTCTTTTTCCGATTTAGTAAGTTTCTCATTGTATTTGAAAAGCCGAGAGTGTCTAAGTACGGACATTAAATGCATATATCCGAAAATATCTTTTTCATTAAGAGCTTTTATTTCGTGACAGATGTACAAATCCCATTATTTTTATGATATATTCAAAGTAAATGTTCGAACGTCTGTATTTTCATTTTAAAGTTGAGCTTATTCATCCACTTTTTGTGACAAGTTTTCAAGTCAAACGCAGAGCTATGACACCTAAAAAAGCACCGAAGAAAAATGAAGACCCACAGGAAGGTGATATTATCTCTGATACTACTCCACATGCCATACAGTCCATCAAATCATGGACTCAAATTTCTGAATTGCTGGAGGACGAGCTAAAGTATGCTGACCCTGATTCCGAAAATCATCTCCGGGACATTGCTGAGTCTAAGCTTCATAAGGTTGTTGCGCGTCCAAGGCTAGTGGCATATACTGATATGATCAGTTGGGCTCTGAATAAGGTAGATATCCCAACAAGGAGCATTCAGAACCAGCAAGGAGCTATCGTTGGCTCATTCAGGCCTGAGCACATTCAAGTAATGTATAAACTCTCACCGAATTATAAACACACCTTTAATTCTGAATTTTTAGCCGAGTTTCAAAGAAAGGAATGTATTGAGGTAGACCAGACATATCCCAACATGATTAAATGTTGGGCGAGGTCTGAAGCAAAGTTTAGGGCTGATACTCATGGGATTTAGGCTACAGCCTCATTAAACAAATATATGGTTTATATAGCCATGATGTTATGCAGACTTTTCGAGAGAAAAGATCCCTGTCACTTTCATGCAGATTGGGTACCCTTATTAGAGGAAGTTTCAGAAGAAAATAGTTTTAACTGGCATAAAATTTTATCGGATAACCTAACGCAAGAAATTTTAAATTACAAAGTAGCCATGTCTAAGGGCCAACCAATGTCTTTTTATATGTCTGCATATATTATGGATGCGATCTGTTTTATGACCCCCTTTCCATTAATGAATTGGAGTTGGAATTCTTCCTGCCCAGAGCTGGTTCATAAATACCACTCAACCCTTTGGGAAGAAAATGCTAAAGAATCATTTTACGAGGTTTGTCATTTTGTCATTATTCCTATGCACAAATTATTTTTTGGATGCGAACCCCCTCGCATTTCTGATGCAGCCATAGAAAGTATTAAATCAGTTGCCAACTGGTTTATTGAAAAAAAATATTCCTACATTAGGGTTTATGGTTGTTCCATTCCCCCTCATGCACTCCCGAAATTCTTACCAGACAGATTGGTATGTAGAGAAGTATCTCATCAGATAGTCAAGGGTGGTATTGGGTTGGAATTGAAAGCACTTCATAAAAAAGCATGGCAATCTTTCCCTGTTCATGTTGGGAATTTCCTTTATCAAATTTAGGCCATTCTAAGGTAGAGGCCGAGTCATTGGAAGAAGTGAATTTAGTAAATATTGAACACAGAAAATATGACACCTACCAAATAATAAGTAGGCATTACATACATTGTAATTTAAAGGAATATGAACATGAAGTTTATGTTTATGATGATATATTTAAGGATGTTAGGTCCTATGCAGAAGTACTGAATAGAGTTCAGGCCTTGACACCTGACTCACAGGCTGGGTTTGCATCTTTTCAAAGCCATAGGCGAAGCTGCCTGCCTAAGATTTTACAGGGTGAAATTTCGACCTCATTGCCAGAACAGGAAGAATCCCCTCCAGGATTTGAAACTAATACTCAGGGTAAAGTAAATTAAAAAGGTACGTTGAAGAATACTAAGATACCTTCTCAAGATGTAGAGGGTTCTCAAACAAAAGAATCGGGAATGGATAAGGGAAAAGAACCAGAAACAATTCCAGAAATCATGAATAACGTTCCAGAAAAGATAGGAGGAACAACTTCAAAAGAACTTGGTAGTCCTATCACCTCTTTAACTCCATTACAGTCTACTTTCAGAACCCCCCATGAAGGAGTTCTATATGTCAGTGATCTAGAGACGATTTCAAGAGATGAAATCCCCTCATCGGATTATTTTTTTGGCAAAAAGTGAAGAGCAGTCTAAAACATGAAATTCATCCAAGAGGAGAAGGAACGATTAAAAGGCATAGAATTATCATAGATGGAAAGAAACTCAAGGATGGAGAGTTCGCTATAGAATTAGCAGGAAAAATGGGTGCTATAGCATCAACTAATATGTATTCTGTGGGAAATTTAACAACTATGCTTGAACAGAAGGACCAAACAATAATCTAGTTGCAAGAAAGACTAAAGGAAAATGAAATAAATATTGGTTGGGGAATATAGAAGGGTCTAGAACAAGCTAGACTTAAGGATATGCAAGAAATCAAAAAATTGAATAAAGACTTGGATGAGGAAAAAACTTAATACAGGTCACACAGGAACAAGTTCAAAAGCTGGGAGAGGAAAACAAAAATTTTCAAGATAAGATTTTATCTATTGTTAACCAGGTAGTAGAACTTGAAAATTTCAGGACACAGGCATTAGAGATATATGTAAGAATAGAGGAGTAACAACAGAAAGTGTTCTCGAATCTGGAAGTAATCCAGAATTATTTTCAGGAATCAAATAAGTCTTTGGAGAATGTGTTCCAGAAAGAAAGGGAGGTGAAAGCAGCTAGGACAACTTTTCAGAAAGCAGTGGCTTCATAATCAAAGGAAGAAATTGGAAAGACTTAGAAATTATCTATTTCTGAACAGGTTAAAGGAGATATAATGATTAAAGTGTGGGAATCAAAATTGGTTGAATATAAACGAATCACAAGAGAAGTTAATGAAGATTGCCAAGGAATCTTCAATCTCTTTGAATGAAATTCATTGAATATCATAACAGATGGTTGTTCTGGATTGTTAGGTGAAGTCAATATTTCCAAGCACCAGCTGAGGTTTAGAGAAGATCTAGAGGAAAAGAAAGAAGAGATTTCAAACATCAAATTGATCAACATTATAGAGATCAACAAGTGGATGGTGACTTCAAATCTAAAGTTGAAAACTGTTAAATTCACAGAAAGGATGATAGAAAGTCGGTTACCTGAATTGCATAAGATATTTTTCTCATTTGAAGCGAATGAGATACCCAATGCTCCCAGGATCTTTGTGAAGTTTTTAGAGAAATACGTTCACTATATCAATGCAAAAAAAGGAAGTTCATCAACGCAAGTTTAAAATCCTTTTTAATGTTTTATTATTAGAATTTTAAAAGAAATTGTAAACGGTTGACATTATTTTTATGTAACCAAAATATTAGGGAGTTGGTTAGTCACCAATGAAAAACTTTGATGAAAATGTATAAATATAGTTTATAAGGCTGAGAAGGGGCTTCAGAAATTTTGGAGAGAGCTATTTTGTAATATCAGTTTTGAAATATATCAGAATATAGATCACAAACGAGATTCCGGATCCTGCAACTTTGTAACTATGTGTCTTCTTCCTGTTTAGTGTACTTTGTTGAATTTTTCCTTTAATGTTTTCTCTAAAAAGTAATCAATTTGAATTTATATACATCATGGATTTATATTTCAGATTGGTTTGGATGTCAAATGATTTACAGTTTTTCCTCTGAAACCACTTTAGTAATTTTAAGACCTGTAAAACTTTTGTTCCTTAATATTTAACTCTTGTTAGAAACCTTGTTTTTCTTTCATCATTGTCTATTGAAATATAAGATTCTTTCTTGATAAAAGCCTTATATTTCTCTGTAGTGTTTATTTGTTGTTTACAATTCTCAAAATTGCTACAAAACTAGGAAACAACCTTGAATGTGTTTACATTACTGTTTTAGATTTTAAAATTGTTTTCCTTGATCTCTTTTCTAGAAATCTGAAGTAACAAACTGATTAAAATCTTTTTATAAACCATTAAACTTTTATCATCCATGACTATCCCTAGTAGCAGACAACCCAACGTAGAACCAGGCCTTCAGGATCAAACCAGTATTGCCCTAAGTTTATTTAATAATATTTTACAAACAACAACTAACTGGGTTGAGTAAGAAAGATCATGGGCTGCTATTGAGCGAGACATTAGCATCCAAGAACAACAGGAAGCAAGACAGAGGCAATTGAGAAACTGAATCTTCTCTGATCTTTCTTTGATTCCTTTTTCCCAAAATCATTTCTTTAAATCATTTATGGATGCCTTGACAGTATGTTTTATAGCCTTAAAACATAAACTCAAGAACAACATCTTTTTGGCGTCGTTGTCCGGGAACGAAGAAACGAATCTTTTCCCTGGGAAGAACGACATTGACATTTTCTGTTGTTGATAATGAACAAGAACATAAAACCTTCTAAGGATATTATTTTTCACTTGGCGACTCCACACTAATTAAACTGGCTAGTAGCCAAAAGAACACTAGAAAAAACCCAGATAGCAAACAAACATCGCCAGTCTCTGATCCGAAAAATATTTTAAAATCTAGAAAATCACTTAAACAAGTCTTTTTGTCCACATATACTATAGATCAACCTGACTTTACACAATCACACTCATCGAAAACTCTTGAAAGATCACTTTCACATCCCTCGTCATTTGATACTTTCTCATTTCCTGAAGTTTCTTCTCCAGTTTTCCGAGAATATTCTCCTCACATTGTCCAAACTTTAGTTCCAAATCTAACCATGGCTACACAAGGAGGTGTTGGAGCTGGAGGTGGTGCCCCTGGAGGTGGTCAAGTACTGCTTCCCAGGATTTTTGCTAAAGTGGCTGCTAGATATGCTCCCCTTTTTCTGCCTGTTCCTCTTCATGATCTCCCCGAGAATTATATGAAAAGCCTTCCAAAATTTACTGGGGAGGGTGATTTGACTGCCCAATAAAATATAAACATTTTTGATCAATTTGCCAACATACTCAGAATAGAACATGAAGATGTTTATTCTAGATTACTTGTTCAAACTTTCGAGGGACAGGTGAGGACCTAGTTCCGATCCTTAGCAGTTGGATCTTTAAGATCTTATGAAGAACTTGAAAGTGCATTTATTAGACAATGCGGAGAGAGGAAGGACCACCTCTACTACTTAACTGAATTTGGAGCCCTTAGAAAGAAAAGATCTGAGTCAGTTCTAGAATTCACACAGAGGTTCAATAGGTTGTACAATAAAATTCCAGTTGAGGTTAAACCTTCACAACCTACAGCTAAAGTGACTTTTGCTGGCACTTTTGACCCTGAATTTGCCTTATTATTGAGAGAAAGGAGATCAATAGATCTCACAAAAATGTAGGATGATGTGCTTGAGATTGAATCTAATATGATGGCATCAGGGAAACTTAAAACAGAGACTAAAACTAGAAACAAAGAAAATAAAAAATTTAAAGAGAAAGGTGGACCTTCAGGATCAGGAAAATCCTCGAGAGATAGAATAAAAGAGATGGCTAGGGTCATTCGAGAACTTTCAAACAAGATCTCGAAAATGGAACTAGAGAAATCGAAAAGAGATAATTTCCCCAGAAAAGATTTTCGAAGAAATCATGAACCTCAGGGACCACAGAAAACAATTAAAAATGAAGATCAAAAAATTCAAACACCTTTTAAACGTGAAAACTACATCGGAGAAGAAGATTTAGGAGATTTTGAAGAAATCGATGAAGATATTAGTAACCTTGGTGATGATAATAAATCCCCTTATTTATCAAGATAGGATTACGAAGCATCTTTAAGTAAAGAAAGTACATCGAAAGAACAGGTTAGCAATAATATGACTGATGATTTCACACATCAAAATGTTGCAGATGATATTATTGCTGAATTACAGGGAAAATATAATTTAAGACCAAGAAATAAAAATCTCCCAAATGTTGCGACAAAAAAGAGTTTGCCGAGAAACGAAACCAATGAAGTAAATCCAAAAGTTACAGATAAATAGTCTGCAAAAAGAAACATAACTGATACACAACATGTATAGTTAGAACCAGTAGGAACACTCCCTATGAACACACAAGCTCCTATAAAATAAAACAAGGTCACATCTCAACGCAAAATTGATAAGAAAGGTATGGAAGCCTCGAATACCGAAAATGACAAGGCTCTAGGAAACTTTAATTTGGAAAATGAAATAAATAAAATCAAAGTTCCTATTCCCCTTGTTGAGTTAGCTAAAAATCCTGTATACAGAAAACAAATCACCAAAATGATTAATTTTTCCGAAGATGAAAGCCATGCCGACACTATTAACTTAGAGGATGACAAACCTATCTTAGTTTTCGGTCCACACGTCGAAGGTGCAAGAGATACAGTGGCTCCTTTTTATATTACATTAACCCTATTTGACCACCTTCTCCATAACTGTATGTTGGATTCTAGAGCTTCCCACAATGTTATGCCAAAGGCAATAATGGAAAAACTTGGTCTCGAAATCACAAGACCCTATGGAGATTTATATCTTTCGATTCAAGGAAAGTAAAATGCATAGGTATGATTAAGGACCTAGTGGTAGGTTTGGCTCAAATACCTGCTAAAAGTATTCTTATGGATGTAGTAGTCACTGACATTCCCCCAAAGTATGGTATGCTATTATCTAGATCATGGGGTGCCAAGCTTGGAGGATCTCTCCAACTAGATATGACATATGCTACAATCCCAGTTTTCGGAGGCCAATTCACTCGTCTTTACAGGGAGACTAGGTTGGCATTTACTGTAGGTGACCCGAATAACCCCAACAATCATCCATTTTATATTGTCGACCAAGATTTAGGAAATTGTATATTATCTTTATATGACGATTTTGAAGTAGATGTAGATGATAAACGTATAGAAGAAAAAACTGAAAAAAAAAAAATAGAGAAAAATGTATATAGTACTGGAGTATGGAAAATGTATTTTGATGGTGCTTCCTCCTATCTTTGAGCCGGTGCAGGAGAACTACTTATGGCTCCTGATGGTCAATTTTTTATTCATTTTTCATATAGGCTCCAATGGAATGTAGATTGTACAAACAATGTATGCGAATATAAAGATTTAGTGCTAGGATTAGAAGCTGCTAGAAGGATGAAAATTAAGAAACTCGAAGTCTTTGGTGACGCAAAGTTAATTATAAAATAGGTGAATCGGCAGTATCAGGCTAAGCATCCTAGATTACGGTCTTATAGGAATTGTGTCTGGGATTTAATAGAGAACTTCTGCACAAATGTGACTTTTGATTTCGTCCCTAGATCCAAAAATCAACAGGTTGATGCTTTAGCTAAAGATGCATCAACTTTTACACCCCCGACTGCCTTTAATTTAAAATATCATATACAAATGAGACATCGCCCTACAATACCAAATAACATACAACATTGGCAGGTTTTTGAAGACGATGAGCATCTTCGAAAGTTTCTAGAATCTTTAGATGAATTTGCAGAAACGCATACCGATCAAGAAAATCAAAATGATCCTATTTGGATCATGAAAGAAGGGGAGGATTCTAAGAAATTTCATGATAAAATTGCAAACCACTAAATGCTTGTTATCAAGAAAAACCAAATCCCCAAGGGTCTAATCCCTTTGGAAAGACTTTTTAATAAAGATGATATCCCTTCTAAACCTACTCTACAACCCCAACCAGAGGAGGTTAAAGATTGTAATATAGGAACTGAAGATAACCCCCGAATGGTTAAAATATCCAAATATTTATCAACAGAAAACAAAAGCAAATACACGGAGTTGTTAAGAAAATATAAAGATGTTTTCGCATGGTCGTACGAAGAACTGAAAACATATGACACTTATGTGATAGAACATAAAATAACTCTCAAACCAGGTGTCAAACCTTTTAAGCAAAAACTCCGACAATTTAACCCTATTTTATTACCTGTTATCGAACGAGAAGTCAAAAAACTTCTGGATGCTAAGATAATTGTTCCCCTAAGATATTTTGATTGGGTAGCTAATCTGGTTCCAATTAGAAAGAAAAATGGGGAAATCAGATTATGTGTTGATTTCAGGAATCTTAATAAATCTTCTCTCAAAGATAATTATCCTCTACCTAAAATGGACCATGTTCTTGAAAACGTAGTAGGGGCTAATAGAATGTCCATGATTGACGGATTTTCAGGTTATAATCAGATTGCCGTCAGTGATCTTGACAAAGAAAAAACCGCATTTACCACTCCTTGGGGCACGTTTATGTATGATAAAATGTCGTTTGGACTAATGAATGCAGGAGCTAATTTTCAATGCGCAATGAATATTGCTTTCGTCGGCGAACCGGACAAGTTTCTAGTCATCTATTTGGATGATCTTACTGTTTTTTCTAAATCGGATGAAGATCATATGATTCATCTCAAACAAACATTTGAAAAATGCCGCAAGTTTGGTCTATCCTTAAGTCCTAAAAATTATCATTTCACTATGCAAGAAGGCAAGTTGTTGGGTCATATCATATCCCGAAATGGAATCAGGATTGGTCCTAAAAGAGTAGAGGCTATATATATAATAGCTATTCCTAGGAATGTGAAAGAAATTCAATCATTTTTAGGAAAAATAAATTTCTTGAGAAGATTTATTCCTAACTTCACTGAAATTGTTAAATTGATTACATATATGCTCAGAAAAAATAGTGAAGTAAAATGGAGAGCAGAAGCTAAGGCATCCTTTTCCCATATTAAAAAGGTCATAAGTGAGGCACCAGTTCTAGTGAGCCCAGATTATCTTAAAGATTTTCTTATTTTTTCATTTGCCTCTGAACACATGCTTGTTGTTGTACTCCTTCAGAAGAATGAAGAAGGTTTTGAGCAACCGATAGCCTTCTTTAGCAAAAGTCTCCGAGATGCTGAACTTAAATATAATATAATGGAAAAGCAAGTGTATTCCATGGTAAAAGCATTGAAAGCTTTCAAAACTTATGTTTTGCATTCTAAAGTGATTGCATATGTACCCACTAGTGTTGTAAAAGATATCTTGGTTCAAGCACATAGTGATGGTAAAAGGGGGAGATGGCTTGCAAAAATTTAAGAGTTCGACTTGGAGGTTAAACCGACCAAATTGGTAAAAGGACAAGGTTTAGCTAAACTTTTAGCTGAATCCAATTTCAGGGCTCTTGGGATAAATAGTTCTCGGGAGGATGAAGGATGGATAGACGTGAATGAACTTGAGGATCAACTGGTCGAAAATAGGATCGAAGAGAAATTCGCGTCGTCGAATTGGTACAGGGACATAGTAAAATACTTATTAACTTTGAAATGTCCTGCTGACTTGTCTCCATCAAAAGCTAGACACTAAAGCTGCATGCAATTAAACATTGTATTTCTGAAAAACGATTATACTGGAAAGAACCGCTTGGTTTCCTCTTGGTCTGCCTGGTCGAATTAGAAACAGAAGAAGTTATAAGTCAATTTCATGAAGGAGTCTGTGGAGGACACCACGCTTGGAGAGATATGGCATATAAAATCCTGAGGGCTGGTTATTAATAGCCTAAACTTTTCCCAGATGTCAATGCTAAGGTACGAGCTTGTAGCCCTTGCCAATTTTTTATAGGGAAACATAAGATACCAGCGATGCCATTAGTCTCAGTCAAGACAGAAGCTCCTTTTCAGCAATGGGGACTTGACTTCATAGGTGAGATTAATCCTCATTCAAGTGCCCAACATAGATGGATTCTAACCGCTACAGACTATTTCACCAAATGGGTGGAAGCTATCCCAACAAGGAAGGCCACAGGTTCGGTAGTTATATACTTTTTAGAAGAGAATATCTTGTCTAGATTCGGCTGTCCTGGAAAGATAGTCACAAACAATGCACAGGGTTTTAAATCTATGGCAATGGTCAGATTTTGCCAGAAATATAATATTGTGTTGGGTCATTCCATAGTATACTACCTGCAGGGAAATGGTCTAGCAGAATCTTCTAACAAGAGATTAATCAGTATAATCAAGAAAGTCTTAAATGAAAATAAAAAATCTTGGCATTTGCATTTAAAATATGCTCTATGGGCAAATCGTATAGGCACAAAAAAGTCTATTGGTACTTCTCCCTTTCAAATGGTATATGGAACAAATGTAGTGTTGCCCATAAATCTAGAACTTCCTGTGATGAAACTATGGCAAGACGAGAAGGAAGAACCAAATCCTCTCACAAGAAGGATAAATTAGCTGATTGAAGCTCAGTAGCATAGGGATGTAGTGGATGAAAAGTTACAGAAGTAGCAGGATGACATGAAGATATTATTTGATCGTAAAGCCAAGGAAAGGAATTTTCTCCCCGGAGATCTGGTTTTGAGGTGGGATGTTTGAAAAGAAGATTCAGGAAAAAATGGTAAATTCCATCATATTTGGTATGAACCATTTAAGGTAGCATCTTCTAAAGGAAAAAATTCATTTCTGCTTGAAAATTTGGATGGTAAGATCT
>JASDQU011403106.1:28860-43095 GCA_032191745.1 Picea mariana
AATAGGCTGGCTCGTGACTAGGTCTTGTTTGTTATTTTTCTGGGTCCCTCTTGTTTCTTGATGAGAGGATTTTTATTTCTTTCTCGGGGATCCTTGGGTGAAGCATCTTGAGGTTTTATTTCTAGGTTTTTATATTTTACCAGCTGCTTTTATCTTCTGGGCCTTTAGCCCCTTCATCCCATGAGATAAGGTGCAACCCTACAAACAAGTCATCCTAATGCCCAGACAAGGGGAATGGGATAGATGAGAGGGAGATATAATGGAAACGTGGTGGTATGATGGGAGCAGACAATGGCTCTTCATAAATCCCCGAGTGGCAAACCAAAACCTATGGGTACAGGCTCGCTAGGGAACCCAATCAAGCTCCCCAAACATGGTCAAGTGGTCTAATGTAATATCCAAGAAGTTGTCAGAGATAAAATGAATTAGATGCATACATTTAAAGGTTATAATGATCAAAAGTTACACATGCCATGATACCCGGACCAATTACCTCATGAAGCAAGAGCCCTCTTTGCTACAAGACCAAGCCGAAGGTGATGGATGTTGTTGCTGCAGACAAGATGAGTCTGATGAAAGAAGAAAAGGATGGGCCCTCTAGGGCCATGGTGAGTTCAATCCTACTCTCGGTACTCCATGTCTAGGATCTGTGGGCCTCGAAACATGATCTCCTGGTTATCCTTAAAAATCAGGGATAACAGCCATCACCCCGATTATCTTCTTTGCTTGGAATTATAACATTGTTGTTCTAAAAATGATGGTTTGATCTCTCCATCCAATACATATGGGTAAAAAAAAACTTGGTTGCACTGTTTTGAGAAAATATAAGGCTTAGTTTCAACCCACATTTTTTTAGAGTTAATACATATTGTCTCACTCTCACTATCTTAGTAATTTTCTAAGGTTAAAATAATACTAAGTTAAATTAATTTTATATTAAGATTTAAAATTATAAAAAATATTAATAAAATTCAATAAAAAAAACAAACAAACCATCCAACCAACCACATAATAAAACAAATGTCAAATTAAACAATACATTTTCATCAGTTCCATTGAAAATAAAAAAAGACAATTACTCAATCATATTTTTCTTATGCCGCAAGGGGGCATCTAAAGGTAGACCCGATGCAAGACATTTTTTACTAGTGGTTGGTGGTATATAAATTTATAGTCTATTAACAACTCGTCACTTGGATAAAAACTACATATTGCATGCACACCAAAAAATATGAATGTCTTCCTTTTGATAAAGAACTTTTTGTCACTAGTGTGTTCCTCAAAGGAACAATTTTTACTAAATAATCAGGACTTACAACTATTTATGGACCCTATAATGTTCCCATAAGTTCTTGGATGACCATTGATACATAACAAGTTTTTCCTGTTAAAGTTTCTAGAAGCATAACCATTCATGCACATACTATACATACAAATTCTATGTTTGTATTTAACAATATCCAAGTAATTAGATCTACTGCAAAGAGGAACACAATATGGCATAAGTGCTACTGATTGTTTGGGAGGAACATGCACTTGTCAAAGGATAAATAACCCAATATTTTCGACATCTATTTTAGACCATAGATGATTTTAAGGGATAAAATTCGCCAATGGGCTAATTTTCCATGGTTTTTACCAAAAAACAATTCTCCAAATTATATTTTTTTCTAAAAAGGATTCGCCCAAATTCCATATAATAAAATTATTTTACCTTAAAAATCATAATTTTTTTTATAGAAACTATACAAAATCCTTAGAAATTTGAATATTTTTAGAATACTATTTCCAAACATGTTATATTTTGCATATTAAGAACTAGTAAGATT
This sequence comes from Picea mariana, assembly GCA_032191745.1. Lineage (NCBI taxonomy): Eukaryota > Viridiplantae > Streptophyta > Pinopsida > Pinales > Pinaceae > Picea > Picea mariana. The sequence continues at coordinate 30,690 of JASDQU011403106.1, forward strand.
AACCCTGGTTTCTACATTTTAATATAATTTTTCATCCTTAAAATTATCTCTCTTTTAGACTTGAAAATAATATAACTATAACCACAAAAATAAAATTTTGTTCCCACATTGGGCACAAGAATGGAAAATGGCCAAGCACCATACAAAGCTCAGTTGTAATAGGTTTGGTATTTACTTTGTAGATCGATAGGAAGAGGGAAATCATCACTACCTTCTAAAAATTGAACAGACTTTGGTTTGGACTTGGAAAATTTTGCTCTTAGCTAATACAACTTTTTGAATCTTATAGTATAGAATTTTTAGGTAGTATAGATATCATAATTTGGACTCACTATAACTCTTCGTTGACTCAATAGAAGTAGATGGGTTTACAAATTTAGGAAGAAACTAAGTTGATCTAGATTCCAATAATTGAAAAAAAAAAGAATGTGGAAGTGTTCCTACATGTCTTTACTATATCACCTATTTGATTCTTGACCACATGGGAGGTATTAGACCATAAACTTTGGGTATTCAATGATTAGCATAATGTGACAATGTGACACATTGAGGGTTCTTCTTCAACCGTTCACATTTTGAATGACCACATACTATTGGTGTGTCATAAAAGAGATGTATTTCATGCTGTAATATTGTTGACCCAAGTTGTAGGTTGCTTGAAGATGGCATGTTACAATTGGCAGGGTAAAGAAACCATCCATTTTCATCAAACATTTTCCTACAATATATTTCTCATGATAATATCTTGTGGCATTCTTGGAAGAGTGTAATATTTTGCGCATCCAAACTCAATTTAGAATCATGATCCTACACAATTCAATGAAAAAATATTCAACTCCATGTGAAAAAATGGCATAAATTCAATCAGATAAATGAATTATAAATAAAATATAGACTTATTTCAAATGGTGGGGGAGACATTGACGAACTTGCAATGATATGGAAAGAGATACAATCTAAAGAATTGGGAATTTTATATTATAACTTTTTTTACCTGCATTTGAGCCAAAACCATCATTAATACATGAATAAATTCTTAAAAGAAAGTTTGGGAAACATAGAAAAATCTAATTTCAAACAAAAATTTGAATGTATTATAAAATTTATCGGTGCTCTTAATTAGTTATAGATGCACCAACACTTTTATATATAATACGAAACCAATGTGCCAAATTATGAACAACACTAAAAATTCACCTCTGTTACTATCTCCGCAAAGTAAAATATCCACAAAATATAACTATGGAGGTTTTCATTTCTATTATTTGAATCAAATTGACATTGATGCCTTTGTAGGTTGATAGCACACAAGGGCACCTAAAATTGTGTATCACACAGATAGTATAATGAAAAAAACAAACTAAAATCGTAAATGTATACTTTCTCGTTAGTGCTTTTATGTATACAAAGCGCACTGATGCACTTTAAAGAACATTATCTCTCTTTAAATCACACTAGGTAATATAGCACACCGAAAAAGTATGTCACAAAAAAATAGCACTCGGTTTTATCATCAATGCACTAAAATATAAAGTGAAAAAACGAGCGGGAATTTCATTTTTCAAAATGTATGTGTTTATAAATGAAAACACTATCCATTATTTCATTCTTTTGGAAAAATTAAGAGGGTATATTTGTGCAAGAGTGATTTACCAGCTAAGACTTTGGAGTGGGTTGATTTTTTTGAAGAGCCAAATTTGGAAGGGACCACCATAGGCCACATACAAATCTGCAAAGGAGAAAATTTAGGTATGTGATTTCATTCTATTGATCATCTCAATATTTCCTTATTTGACTCAAACTATTTTCAATGCATTCCAAGTAAAAATACAAGGGTTTCATAGTTACCTTCAGTATTGGAATCCCTAGCTTTCTTGCTATTTTTCTTGGTTCCCCTCTCTATATTTCACAAGGTTTTGTTTTTTAAGTTATATAGTTTTATAGGTTTTTTTACTTGTATATGGGGCATTTAGTCCATTGCAATGGTAAAAATAATTGCATTGGATCCCAAACCCTGCCACTGTTATTTATTTATTTTTAAATTTTCATAGCATGTTGTTTGCACAGTACAATAATGTCACATCAGTGTGCATATTTTTGTTAATATCATTGATTAGTTTAAAATATAAATATTAATTATTTTAGTATCATATGTGTGCAGATTAGGTGGTTCGCAATATGAAGTAGTGAGAATCAATGCATATAAGTATGTTGAGCACATTGGGTTGTATCATTTCATTACATGCACTGATATATTATTTTGTAAAATTGTTTCATAATTTCTATATTTGACAATTCCTATTTTTTTTCTTTTTTAATTTTTTTTATAGAAGATGGTTTAGAGAAATTCAAGGAAAAAAACTTATTGTATTGAACACGATGACATTTCATTCCAACAAGAGAATGAGGTAAATAATACTTTAAGTTTTAATAAAAAATTAATTATATATTTCAATTATCTATAGGTTTAAATTAATGATGTGTATTGGTTAAGGCATGTCATGTAGAGTAAAAACTTGAAGAAAGTTGATAACATGGTTCGTAATATGAGTGCAAAAGAGAATGAAATATTTGTGGAAATTTTTCAAAGAGAGGAATTATGTGAATAATAAGGTAATGAACATGCAATTTTTCTTTGATATTTTACTAAAAATGAATTTGTTAACATTATTTGCTAACATGTTTTAAAACCTGGATTTCATAATTTTTAATGTTATACAGGGAATGCTAGTGAGAGAATAGAATGTCATCCTAATAGGAAAAAAATTATGAAGGATGTAAAGGATTATGAAAACTTGGTAATATGTTCAAGTGGAGTGGTGCTTGAAGTTAATGAAAGGGGTGAATTGTTTTACAAAAGTTTGAGGGATATAGTCAAAAAAACATATAGACATACTTTCCACTTACAATACAAAAGTCAATCCAATGAATCTAAGAATCAAGATATACATAAAATATAGGAAATGTTTCCACAACAATGGTCAATGAGACGTGAGATTTACAATAACAAAAACTTACAATAACAAAAAATAATAGTCTAAAAGGTATTATTACAAAAAATGATTTTCTATAATATGTTTCAAAAATTACCAAATCAATCTTTTTTGTTATATGTACTTTCGTATCCATTTTAAATTAAATTATTGTTTTTTTGTTTTTTGTTTTTGAAGAAGATGATAAAAATTCTAAGAAACAATTTAGGAGAAAGCCAATTCATGTCATTAGGGATTTCCAAAGAGGTGTACAAGAAGATGGTAAAAGAAATGAACATAATTGCATCACATGAGGAGGCATCCAAACAACAATGTGCATTAGAGGTATGTAATCATTAATTTATTTTTTATGTACAACAAATCAATGAAAGGATGCATTGAGTTGATGTGCATGAGTAATTATGAAAGTTTGCACGTTGTGGATATGCACACATCATGTTCGCATATATTGTTGAATGCATTGTGTGAATGCATGATTGTCATATTTTATTCTGGATAATATGCCAACAACTAAAATGCTATAATTACTACTAACTCATAAAGTTTGAGAAAAATTCAAGGTTGTTGTGGATGTAGTGAAATAATTGCATGTCAGATTAGTTATAATTGGATGGAGAGTAGGAATTCTTTATCTGGAGAATAGAGTTATGTAAAATAGTGATGGATGAAAGAAGGGAAGCTTGGGAAGAAGGCCAATAATATGAAACTAGAAACATATAATTTCCACAAGTTATTTATTAGAGACCACCAATTGATTCCTGGTAGTAAGTTGGCCCTCTCCTTGCACGTACAAACCTTGGAAATATGTATCACCCGAGGGAGTATTAGTAAACAAGGGTATGCATAATCTGGAAAGGGTGAGTGTGGAAAGGAAGAGTAGACTTGAGTAAATCTGTGGAGAAAAAAATATGTGGCATGATGGCTAGAATCAAGAAAGATATGTCAAAAGGAATAGTGAGATAAACTCTTTCCCATGGTATCCTTGTGACGTAGAGAAATAAACATATAGATAAGTATTGAATATTCCATACTTATTTTTTAATATATTCTTACAATGTGGAGTTGAGAACTCTTGCGAATAAGCTAACTCTACATTAAAAATGGCTATAAAATATATGCTTTCTTGATGGTTGTTATAAAAATAATTAAAGGATAAGGACATGAATGGAGTACCTGGAATGAAGAAATGGGGGAAGGAATGTAATACCCTATGATCATATTCTATGGAACATAAAGGAGACAACCAACTCCCGATCATGATGCTAAAGAATATAGTCATATGATATGTAAAGGTCCAATGGACTTACTACACCTATGAAGAAGTGATATGGGAGATGGAGATACAATTAGGTAGGTACACCCACATTTTTATTGATAGTTTTATATAAAATTATTGTATATAATTGTGATGTGCACTAAGGATAGTGAAAAATATACGGGACGGGGAATTGAACACCCTAATTTTAATCTTTGGAACAACAATGTTTATGTGTACCTACTCAATCACTTAAGAGATGAATTATGTGATATGTAAATATTTTAAACTAAAGGACAATAACAAAAATACATCATAGGTTCTATATAATGAAGGATGAAAAACATGGGGGGAATATGATTCCACAAGAGAGGAAAGAAATGGGGCTTAGGGGGCTGAAAGGGGCTAAATCAAGATAATATTATTTTATTTCTAAGTCTTTTTCCTTATGTTATCCTAAGTCATATCAACATTGGTATTAGTTTCCAAAGAGGATATGTGGGCTTCTTATGAAGACACGTGGTTAAATATTGACATGCAAATATAGCATATGAATCTTGGTTATGCAAGGGGAATTGTTAATCATTATTTGGGTAAATCCTTGCCTAAAATCCTAAGATGCCATCCTATAATTGTAATAAAGTTATGGGAAATGAATGCCATGAAACCATGAATAAATCAATTTGTGTGCATGGTAAATTTTGGTCATTGAGAAAACTTAATTGCAACTAAGAATTCCTTGAGTCCTTGTAGTGATATTTTCTGGATGGTGTATGTTGGAGACCAGGAAGGAAGTGGGATAGCACAAGGGATTGTATTGAAAACAAGAGAATTCATTCGTTTGGTTGTGCATGCTAAAAGGGAAAGAGAGTTGGTTGATTAGAATTGGAGTAAGAGGTTGTAGACTATGATATTTGGGAAATTGGGATATGTGACAAGATTAGAGCCAACCATAAGTGATTTCACCCTTATGGACTCATAGTCATAGCTCAAGAGTGTCCTTTTTGTAGAAATATTACTATCAACAGAGAGGCTATGGTTGGCTGAAATTTCCTCCGTCTACAACCAGTTGGTGGTTATTACCCAAAAAGATAAGTGCTATAATTTATTATGACTATGTGAATTAATATTGAAGTTATGTCATGAGTTGAATTTTGTTTCATTTTCATGTTTATGCATCCATATGTATCTATGAATGATATAATGGTGTTGTCATAATCCTACATTGTTATTCCTACTTGCATTATCAATTAATAACATGAAAATGATGAATATGGCATTAAAAATGTAAAAATATTAATTCATCTATATTAGATGGTTGAGTACAATACAAAAGGGAATCAAATAAAAAATATGTTGGAAATTTTTGGTTTGAAGAAGTAACCCATATATCAATAAGCTACAAAGGTTACTCTCTATGTTACAAAGGAGGATGAGGAGGGTAAGAGGACACCAATCATTACGCTAGCACGAGGAATAATCCTTGTGTAAACACCCTAATTGGTATAATGATCATCATATATTGGGACTTATATGTTGTCACAAATAAAACCTCACACATAGTGTGGGATAACACACAAGGAGAGGGGAATTTAAATTCATGGAAACTATTCCAAGATGCTAAAGACAACACATTCCATTATTTATGGTTTTCACACACACAGACACACACCACGTCCCAAAAAGGAGGAGGGGGAGGCCAAGAAAGAACACATAATAAACCTTTAACCAATCAACCTCTATTTTTATAGGAGGGCCACTGCCTCCATGGACACCCACATGCATAAAGATCATGTTATATTTGGACTTAGATGGTTTTATGGGATATTATAAAGTCATTCAATATATTCCAAAACACCAAACATATTGTATCTTACTATTTAATATCATTTTATTATTCAGAAGTATTCACAGATATGCACCCACATAACACATTCCAATGAGGATGCAAGAGATATTAAGTAGGAACGCAGATTAAACCCAAAATGAATCAACCATCAAGTAACCATTATGTTAATACAAGGGACACTACCTCAGTGGATATCCCCATTGGTGTAATTATATATCATGGTATATTGAGATTTATATGGCGACCTCATTAGTAAAAGGAACATGTTATTTTGTGACTTATATGTTTTTTTATTATATTTGTTATTAATCACAATTATGAGAATGGGGAGAGCATGTAAGCACCAAATTTTATCTTATTAAGGTGAGATTTACCTTTATGGACACCCTCATTGACATAAGGATCATGGTTTATTAGGACTTATATTTTCACATGGACCAAATCTCACAACCAATGTGAGATAGCACACAAGGAGAGGATATATGTACATTCTCAGTTATTTAGAGACACACCCACACAATAAAGGAGGAGGAGGAGCTTGATCACATATTAAACTGAAACTAATCAATTTTTATGTTAGGAGGAAATATACTACCTTTATGAACACCTCCATTGACATAAGGCTCATGTAGAAAACCTTATCAGGGTTTCACTACTTTGCATCCAATCTATAAAAAATACAAAATATGCAATTAGAAATACTCTTGAATTATAGAAATGAGAAGATATAAAACCATGTACCCTAATAAAATTCTTGGAGATGATCCAACTTCTATTCCATACAAATATCCTTAAGGTAGGATCCACTAAAGTAACAATAAATTCCACAACTCTTCAATATGAGAGAAATATTGAAGCTAGTATCAATTATTACATAGAAAAGATAGTTTTCTCCCTTATTTATAATAATTAGATAGTGATTTGTGAATTAATACACTTAGTATTATAACCCTATTATACCTAATATTTAGGTTGTATGAAACATTCATATAACATAGACACTAATTTACAAAAAAAAATATGAACTTGTAACTAAGTACCTCATTGCGTCAAAATAATTTTAAAGTCACAATCACAATTTAGACCTATGAGGACACCCCCATTGGAATAAGGGGAATGGAATATTAAAAATTATATAATACATGGAAGAATGGACTAGACATCACTTGACCAATGTAATATATCACATGAGGAGATGTTATGATGATTTTAATTTGTTACCTCAAAACCTTAGCCACAAAAAGGATCTCCATTGAAAAGTAAGCTATTTTTTCAAAATGATAGTTTTAGTTGTATTTTTTTTTTCAAGAAAGAGTTATTTTACAACAAAATTTGATTGTCCTAAGTTGAAGAGTGCATATTAACTATTAAGTCCAAACATTCACTGCATTGGAAAAATTCTCTATACAATAATCCAAGAGATGAAGCAAACATATGGGGTAATACATTTTATTCTAAGGATCTATACAAACTTTTAGATGATTCATATAAAGAAATATTTTTAGGAAAGTGGTATCATGCCATAAAGAAGGATAAAGGGTTTATTTTCAAATGAAAACCTCCTATTATGGGTTCACGTCTGGCTTCACTAAAATAATTTGTTTATTTCTACAAACCCTAGAAAAAGTGTAATCCCATGAATTTTAACTTGGTTAAGAGATTGCAACTCCTAACAAATCATATCTAGAGAACATAAGCTGAGTGTGATCATATTCACATATTTAAAGATTACAATAAATAAATGTGTCTTGTACATAGATTTTCATGATATGGGTATGGATGATATATTGATATTGTTATTGGATATAATTGCATAGAATCAATGACTACAAATATTAGTAATATAAAAAAAAAAGTTTTTAAAACTTTGGTATGAGAAAAATAAAATCACATTGCAAGATATCTCTATTATTAAACAATAGGGTCTCAAGATTAAACATGAACATTTTATTATAGGGAAAATAATCACATTACCTATGTGCACATTAAATGAATATTCTAAAGGTAAATAAAAAGAAAAATCTACATATTCACTTATGCACTTGAAGGAGAGACCTAGGAAGGGCATGAAAAGGAAGAAAAAACTAAGGAATGAATGACTCAAAGAAAAAAAAATGTTTAAGAGACAGAGAAAGAAGAACAATACTTTAATGTTTCTACGTATGACCACTCATGCCACGATGAGTGACAAAGGTCATCAAGACAAGGCCTTGAACATTATAAAACTTACTATGGACTAACATGGAACCAAAAAGGAACCCGATATATAGGTACATTGAACCAGATTTTATAGGGTATAGATGAAACACACAAAGAAATATAGTAGGGATTGCAGTGATATAGTGAAAAACAAATTTATATTAATGAATAAAATAGCAAAATATTATAGAACACAAATTGCCTAGAATAGTGGTAGCTTATCTTTCAAGGGTGAGAGATGGTGGTTATGTTTATTTGCAACAAGATAATGTAAGAGGCTAGAAAGATGGAATTTTAACAAAAATAAAGAACCATAAAGGTCAAAAATCCTAAACTTAGGAGGAAAATTTCCAAAAGGATTTTTTCTAAAATTAATGCCAAAAGGTATTTTTGGGCGTTATTTTTTACATCAATTTCCTAGAAATGTAACTTTCACATACAATCTCTGTTTCGTGCACACAATACATTGTTGGAAATATATAAATGATGAATATGATAAAAAAATATGGTATTTATTTATTTACGGTAAATCAATGATGGGATCACTTTTCTAAAAAGATCTCTTAGGGCCTCAAAATGGACCCCAAATTTTAAGACCCAGAAAATCCTAGAAAATCAGATCAAAATTGTCCAGATGGAGAACCATGTTGAGTAATTTGAAGTGGTGGGTGGCCACTGATATAAACTTGGATAATTCCTCCCTCCTTAGGAAGAAACAATCCCAATTGCATCAAATTCCCATAGTATATGGGAAAACTATTGTTGAATCTGAATCTGAGTGAGATATTTTCCTTGTTGAAGAAGTTAGCTTTCTTTGATGACTTGATAGAGTTGTATGTTGTGATTGAGGGTGCATTTTATTTTGATATCCATGTCTTTATCCATTGTATCCTACTCAAGGTAGTAAGTATTGAGTTTTGTAGGATCCAATTTCTCAACCACCTCCAAGTTGTCCAATAAAGGTGGAAAATATGGTCGAAGTAGCTATGCATTTAATTGGTTGTAAGATAAGGAAAGGATGAATAATTGAGTCGATATAAGTTTATGGTGATGGTGTAAGGCCCATAGAAAAGTGGTATAATATTCCTATGGGGAACCATGAGGTTCTCTTCCTATAGATGCAATCAAACCTTATCACCAACTTGAAACTTGTGTGAAACCTGATGTTGATAATGTCATTGCTTGTACTTAGAATTGGAATTTTGCAATATATCATGCACATGTTGTTGGAGGTATTGTATCCATTAATTTTTTTTGGATTCTCTATATGCCTTGTTTTGAGCATGGGAAGACTATGTCGATGAATATGGAACAGGAAGAGCTACATCAATGGGGACCAATGGATAGAACTATAAGAAGACATGAAAATGGTTTTGGATAATAGAGCTACGAAAGGACATGTTATAAATATGTTGAACATATAGAAGACTGTCATCCTAGGTACATGGATGATTGGAATTGTACATGCATAAGATATGCACAATTATCTTGTTGACCACTTTTGTTTCCCCATTTGTTTGGGGGTGAAGACATCCGACTTGGCCAACTTGGTGTTCATCAAATACCATTGGCTAGACCAGAATGTACTGAGGAACCTTCTATCCCTATCTAAAATAATAGTCTGTGGTAGAAACAAATGAACCCAAACATTCTCAAATAATATTTGAGTAGTGGCCTCAGTTATGATACTTTTTTTATAGGGTGCCAAAATGGCCATATTAGAGAACCAATCAATGACCATAAAGACACAATCATGAATATGTTTGGTGTAGGGAAAACCTGACATTTAATCCATGGAGACTGACTCCTAGGGCTTGTCTAGGATAAGGAGAAGAGTGAAAAACCATTTCTTATTTATGGATGGTTTAGTGATGGCACATGCAGTGCATGACCTAATGTACTTGCTGATGTACTGCCGAGGCTTTGGCCAATATACATAATTATGAAGTATTTCCACTATATTTTCCACACCAAAGTGTCGTACCACCTGATTGTAATATTCCTTCCAAATTATCTTTGCAAGTTCATGTAATGTACCTCAAAATTCTCATAAATTTTTTTTTTTTTTTCTGTGGTACAATATTTGCTAATTAATTTTGTTTAATCCTCTCATGAGCCAGGAACTTACACTTTGTTTTTTCTTGCATGACCTTATAACATACTAGCTTAATACTCTTGGCTTAATACCTTACAAAATCGAATGCAAGTATATTCTAATTCTTACTTTATTATAAGGGTTTTATTATTATGCCCGCACCTACCTATACGCTAGGATGGGAATTTCAGTGCCTTTGTTTTTAAATCGTATTGGACTATTGGATTTTTGTGCATAAAGTTATGTCTTGGGTTTTAAATGCTTATACACTACCTAACTGTGTCAACATCAGTCTTCAATTCCTGATCGTGGTACATGAAAGGAAAGGTTTTAAGAAGATTAATGAATGGTTTAGGAGTGGTTTCCAAATGTTTTCCTTCGATGGCTCTACTTTAGTTATGTTACAACTTGTCCTTACCATAATGAACTGAACCTGATCAAGCCTGCGTCAATCTCTACAAAACTGAACTAACTAACTCCCCTCTACTTGTCGGAGTAATAAAAAGACAACTTCATGGTTTGGCAGCCGACCAGTTCACTGGATAGTCATAGTTTTACTGTTGGTTTACTTCGTATCTTCTGCATTTAGGGAGGCGTATGTACCTATCAGGAGGAGTTTAAGACTCTGTCCGAGAACTTAATTAAGGGTCCTACTAACCTCAACCCCGATGTCTCTTTCTCCTACTCCTCCTAATATTGATGCACCAACTTGCTCTAGTGTAAGATTTTGTACTTCTCGTGCTGAAAGAGTGTACTCATGCCTCTTAGGTCTTGGCGGTCTCATTTCTCCCTTGTTCCTTCGAAGGAAAGGGCTTTGTGTTATGCAAACTTCCACAAGGAAAAATCTATTGCCTCCGTGAGCAGCTCTTGGTGTAGTCGATGGCAATGCTTGGTAAGTTTTCTCTAAGGGACTGTCGTATTTCAGATTCGAACAAAGTTTGTTGTTTTTTGGTTGAAACCGAGAAGAATTTGTACACTCTACTGTGGGTTATAAACTTTCCTTACTCCTGATAGAGTCTACGTGTTCTTTTATTTTAGTAGTGACAGTAGAAGAGGCTTTCTTACTATAACCATGAGTCGCAAAACCTCTACTTCTGTGAACCTATATTTCCTGTTCACTATTTGTGTCCTGTGGATCTATTTCCGGTTTAATCCTTTGTTTACCCTATACTTAGCAACTGTAATATAAAGTGACTTAGAGTAGTTCCAAATAGTTTACACCTTCATTGTGCTCCAGGGACTAAAGGGTCCAACTGGATTCTCAACGTATATGTTTCTCCTCCATGACTGGTGCATAACACTTGTAGGAAGGTAGTGATCTACTGGTAAATTATCCCTGAATGATGTTAGGTTATTCTCCACGATTACTTTTATTGGTGAAAAGTATGATACCGTTCCTTGCATTCTTTACTTTTTTCGTCAAGGGTTTTTTTTTTATCAAATGTTTTCTTGCTCTTGAATTCCCAATGCTATTTTATTTTGTCAAAGAATTTATTTGACATTCTATATAAAGGGTTTTCTCTGTATTAATGGTGGGGCTCTTACTGTTGCGAGTGTACCTACCAGGAGATCCCGAACCCTTCTCTCCTTAGTCGAGGTTGACTATGAAGAAAAGCATGGTAACAAGAGGGTGTGGCATTTTGGCCCTAAGTTAAGTGATCTGACAGCTATGGTTATCATTATTCCCTTTCGAGTTTATAAAAAAAAAATTTACTCTGTAGCTTTTCTAATGTTTACCGTGATGGCCGAATGCAGGTGTGCCCACTTCACAGGGTGGGTTCCAGCCTCTGTTCATCCTGGCAAAGGTACTCGGGTTCAAATATATGACCCTTCAACTTGTTTCTGAAATCATGACCTGGAGGTCTCGATTCTGTTCATAGTTTTTGATGTTAAGAGTAACCTTTATTCATGCATCGATTCCCTTTATCGGATAACTGAGGGTTTAATCCCATTTTTGTTTATCAAAGTTCCAATTTAAGGATATATATATGTAAGCATGATGTGGGAGATTTGTG
>JASDQU011403106.1:43115-55923 GCA_032191745.1 Picea mariana
ATGAACAGAATCGAGACCTCCAGGTCATGATTCTGTTCATAGTTTTTGATGTTAAGAGTAACCTTTATTCATGCATCGATTCCCTTTATCGGATAACTGAGGGTTTAATCCCATTTTTGTTTATCAAAGTTCCAATTTAAGGATATATATATGTAAGCATGATGTGGGAGATTTGTGAATGAAATTCTTGTTTTCTTTTTGTTTAAAAGAAATATTTACCCCAACGAAATCATTATTAGAGGTCTCGCATTTTCAGACTCTGTGTATTCGTATGTGTTTGTTTTTTATTGGTTGCTTCTTCATCAAGGATTGCATTACTCTATAATTTCTGAGAATGTGAAGCGATTTAACAAAAATTATTTGTTTCCTTTCTGCGCACAACATATATAAGATATGTCATACGTTGATAATGTAGTAGTGAGTTTATCTATCAGTTTCTTGTAGTATTATTCTAGCATGATTATATCGTCCAAAAATTAGGGTGGTCTTACTCCTTAGATTACGTTCGTTCCCATATGCTTCATCATTCTCGACTGTATAGGTGGATTCTGTTTACAATTTGAAGCATGTGTATGCATATAATAGCTTTGTTTGTACATTGATATATATTCGACTCTGTTTAAAGTTTGAGACATATATGTGCATATAATAGTTATGTTCGTTCATTAATGCACATTCAACTCTATTTAAAGTTTGAAACATATATCTTCATATAATAGCTATGTTTGTTCATTCAACTCTGTTTAAGGTTTGAAACATATATACGCATATAATAGCCCTATTCGTTCATTTGACTTTGTTAAAGTTTGAAACATATATACATGTATAGTGTCTCTATTCATTCATTTGACTTTGTTAAAGTTTGAAACATATATATGCATATAATAGATCTGTTCGTTCATTGATACATATTCGATTCTGTTTAAAAATTGATTCTGGAAAATAAATCTGCAATTAAATCCTACAGTCTATTCACTGAATTTTGAACAGTCTTTGTCTAGGTTCTTGCATGCATACCAGCGTTAAGAATCCCACTATAACAATAACCAATTCATTCCACATAGGTAGAATACTAAATATTAGGTACAGTATAAGACTTACAATAGTTACACAATCGTTAAAACAGATACTAGAACTCTTTTCGTATAGCAATAACATGTACAGTATCTCCAATATAAAATCATTCAGATAGATAAAGTTTAGAGTACATATCTAAAATAAGCTTGCAGAGAAAACAAAGGGAACAACCACATTCCTCCCAACCGTAGAATCGAGAAGCCATGATTACTTGCCCGATTCACCCCCTAGCCTGACCATGAGTCCATAAGGGCGAACTTGGAAATCCCTCTACAACACTGTCCTTCAACTCAATCACCTTTTTCCCTTGCCTCACACCCTTCCAGTGTTTATAACAGCAAGTGAAAAAATGAAAAACCAAAAATAGACTCTTTTCCGAACATACTTAGCAACGTCCTGCCTCCTCACATATGCTTATTTGTAACTTGCCTAGGTCTTTTTCCTTCTTTGGAATTTTTGTAGCTTCCTAAATCCCTAGTTTTCAGGGGCTGCCAATAGTGAAATAATTAATTTTCCACTTGTAAAGATCAGCCCAGGGGTAGTTCCAACATGTTCCCCACTCATGGAGTCATGGTCAACTACTTTTAACATAGTTGTTCCATTTGTCTTCCTGCAATCAATATAAAATATTCTTTTTTCAAACAAGTGTCATGGTCAAATAGTTGTTTGGGTCAAATCAGAGTTCTTCCCAACAATCATAATAATTTATTACAATTAACAAATTCAAAATTCGGAATTGCCATAAATGGAAAAAATTTTCCAAATTCGAATTTACCAAAAACGGAATAATTTCCCAAAAATTTAAATTTCCAAATAGTTTTATTTTGGGGGATGTCACATCCTTCCCCCCTTCAATAAAACACTATCCTCAGTTTTCGTTCCTTTCTTGGAAGAAGATTGGATGATATTTTCGCAAATCTCCCTCTAATTCCCAAGTGGCCTGCTCGGGACTAAAGTGCTTCCATTGCACCTTTACCTAAGCGACAACTCTATTCCGAAGTGCTATTTCTCTCCGGTATAGAATGCGTAGGGGTTCTACCTGGAGTTTGCCTTCGGGTTCCACCTGTACCAAGTTCCAATCAATCATATGAGTAGGGTCATGAACATATTTTTTCAATAAAGAAACATTAAATACATTATGAATTTTTAGATTCCCTGGCAATGCAAGTTGATACGCTACGAGTCCAATTCGAGCTAGTATCTCGAAGGGCCCACAGAACCTGGGTGCCAGCTTGACACAGTTTCCTAGCTTCAATGAGCTTTTTTGGGCTTTGACCTTCAAATATACATGGTCTCCCTCTTGAAACTCTAAGTGTCTTCTTTTCAGATCTACATAGCTCTTTTGTTTGTCCTGTGCTTCCTTCAAGTTTTGTTGTACCTTTCTTACCATGTTCTCCATTTCTTGGATAATTTCTGGTCCAACCATGAGTTTTTCAGTCGGTTTATCCCAACTAATTGGAGTCATACACTTTCTTTCGTACAATACTTCGAAAGGGCTCAACTTTGTTGAAGTTTGGTACCCATTGTTATATGCAAACTCTACCAAGTGTATATAATCCTCCCACTTGTTTGGTTTTATTCTTACGTACATGCGAAAAATATCCCCTATGATTTGGTTTGTCCTTTCGGTTTTTCCATCTGTTTGTGGATGATAACTTGTACTAAAATTCAATTTGGTATTGAGTCCTGCAAAAAATTCCTTCCAAAAAGAGGATGTGAATTTTACGTATCTATCTGAAATCACCATTTTAGGAATACAATGTAGTCTAAAGACTTCTTTCATAAATATTTCAGCAATGTTTATAGCTTTAAAAGTAGCCTTTATAGGAATAAAGTGTGTAGACGTACTGATTTTATCGATTACAACCATGATGGAGTCATTCTATTTCTGAGTTTTAGGCAAACCTGTTATAAAGTCGAGTGATATAGTCTCCCATTTCCATTATGGTACTGGTAATGGCTGTAAGAGGTCGGCTGGATGCTGGTGTTCGGCCTTAACCTGCTGACAATCTTGGCAACTAGCCAAGTATTCCATTGTTTCACCCTTCATATTAGGCCAATAAAATAGTTTCCTAAGTGTTGTTATCGCTTTCTGGTAACTTGGGTGGCCATAACATGACTTCTTATGTACTTCATCCAAGATTGTTAATTTTAACCCTGCTGAATCTGGTATGTAAAGTCTGTTTTTAAATCGTAGCAGCCCTTTCTCATCGATACTTAGATCTGGTTTATCTGAGTTCGTAGTATTGTTTGGTAGTTCTTCCATTATTTTAGTATAGTTTTTGTCATCAACACCTGCCGTCCTTATTCTTTCTTCCATATCACTATATGCCCTGCTAATATTCATCTCAAATAATCCATGGATTCTTCTACTTAAAGCGTCTGCTATGTTGTTTTCCTTGCCCTTGATATGTCTAACCTCGAAGTCAAATTCGCTTAAGAAGGCTAACCAACTTGCTTTCCTTGCGTTAAGATCTGGTTGGTTAAACAAATATTTCACCCCACTGTTGTCCGTTAATAATAGGAATCTTCTACCCATTATGTAGTGTCGCCACATCTTTAAGGCGTGTATTACTACTACCAATTCTAAGTCATGAGTGACGTAATTTTGCTCGTGTTCTTTTAATTTCCGAGACTCATAAAAAATAATGTGTCCTTCCTGATTTAGGACACCACCTAGCCCTTATTTACTTGCATCGACACATACAGTGAAGTCTCTATCTAGGTCTCCTACTTTCAATATGGGTGCCATTGTCAATAATTCCTTTAGTTTGTTGAAGTTGTCTTGACATTTCTCTGACCAGTTAAACCTAGTTCCTTTCTTTTGTAGTGATGTGATAGGGTAGGCTATCTTGGAAAACCCTTCTATAAACCTATGGTAGTATGCGGTGATTCCCATGAACGAACTTATATCTGCTACATCTTTAGGTAACGGCCATTCCATAATGGATTTCGTCTTTTTCGGCTCTACGACAATGCCCTCTGCTGAAATTACATGTCCAAGATATTGTATTTCTTTCTAATAGAAGAAACACTTGTCGAAATTGGCATACAGTTTGTGCTTCCTTAATGTTTGCAGAACTATTCTTAAGTGTCCCTCATGCTCTTCCTCCATCTTTGAATAGACCAGGATATTGTCTATGAATACTACCACGAAATTGTCCAAGTACTCACTGAAATACTGTTCATTAGGCACATAAACATGGTTGGGGCATTAGTGATTCTGAAAGGGATGAATACAAACTCGTAGTGTCCATACCTTGTCCGAAATGTTGTTTTGTTTATGTCCTCGTCTTTTATCCGAACTTGATGATAACCGTATCGTAAATCCAATTTTGAAAAGATCTTGCCCCCCCTACTTGATCGAACAGATCATTTATCCTTGGTAAGGGATATTTATTCTTAATATTCATTTTGTTCAGTTGTCTATAATTGATACATAATCTTAGAGTAGTGTCCTTCTTTTTCACAAAGAGGACTGGTGCTCCCCAAGGTGCGACACTTTGTCTGATATACTCTTTGTCCGACAATTCCTGTAGTTGTATTTTTTAATTCTATCAGCTCTACTAGACTCACCCGATAAGGCGCCTTTGATATTGGGGTAGAACCGAGTAACATATCTATGGAAAAGTCTATTTCCCTTCAAGGGGGTAATTCTAGTATCTCATCCACAAACATGTCTCTGAAATCATGTAGAACAACAAAGTCTTCCAACTTTGGCTTATCCTTCTTTTCTACTAAACTCGTCACTTGGATGGCATAAACTTGAAATCATTTTCTCACACATTTCTTTAGTTGCATCACTGAAATTTGTCTGACTGATACCAGTTTTGGTATACCTTGGGCTGTCGTGGTGGTGCCAGAATCATCTTTATAGCTAAGTATCTTTGTATAACAATTTAATATTGCTTTGTGTCATTCCAACCAGTCCATCCCAATAATAATTTCATAAGACCCTAGTGGTAGGATTTTCAGATCGGTTCTTATAGTTTGACCATCTAGGCTGAATTCAAAATCCGAAATATAGACGATTACTTTCCTTTTTGTACCTGTCACTAGTTGCACAAGCCATGATTGAGAGTGCTTCAGTCTCTTAAGTTTATTTGACTCTACTACCTTCGAAGTAATATAACTTAATGTTGCTTCGGGGTCAATTAAAATAGAAATTTGAGCGTCATGGATTTTACCTTCGACTTATACCACTAAGGACTGGTGTTCAGCTTATCGTCCATCTATGGCTGCATTTATCTGATGTAGGCCCCTACCCACATCTCCCACTGTCGAGGCTTCTTGCAAGTTATGAACAACAGTTCTGTTTGTTGAACTCAAACGTAGGTAGTTCCTCCTGAGATGAGGCTCTCCACATTCCCAACACTTTAATGGCTCACGAGAGTTGTCCCCAAACCTCCTCATTCCCAGGTTTACCAGTTTTCCACTTCCTTGCGTATTCGAAAGATTGGAGTGAAAATCCTTTCTCAAAAAACTCTTTGTTGTATTCCAATAAGGAGCTGGCTAGTACCCCTTCTTCCGCTAGTTCATTCGATCTTGTTTCTTATCCTTCCAGGCTTTGGTAAACTCTACTTATTGTTTATATTGGTCATATCACATTCATGCTTTTCTGAATACTTCGCTTAAGGATTTGGGGTTGTCAAACTCAATTCTGTCCCTGTAGGACTGTGGTAGACAGCTTAGAAATCACTGAATTTTTACTTTACCCTCTCGGATGTATGGTACGAACCTTAGTAGATCCAAAAATTTATTTATAAGGTCCTCCATTGTCATCTGTCTGAGTCGTAACTTGTAAAATTCTTTTGTCTTATTTTCGTAGTAATTTCCAGAAAGGTATTGTTTCTTGAAATACTTCTTAAAGTTAGACCATTCCAACTGTTTCTCCTTTAGGCCCTTGGCCAATTTCAGAGCTTGCCACCAAATAGTGGCCTTCCCTTTCAGATTGTAGATGGTCATCCTGACCTTCATATTGTTGGAATAGTTGTAGATTTGGAAACACTTTTTGATGTTCAACAACCATGCCTCTACTTCTTCTCCTATCCTGGATTACCCATCAAAAATAGTGGGTTTAATCTTTTTAAATTCTCCTTCAAGGTGGTCTACTTGTTTTCTTCTTCTGTCAGTTTTAGTTCCATCTTCAGCTGGAGGTGTTCCTTCATACGAGCTGTCTCCTTTTTCTGTTTCTGGCCCTGAGTTCTTAGAGGCTCTCTTGTTGACTTATTCATTGTTATTATTGTCTTTTGGGATTTTCTTGGTCACTATACTGCGCAGCAGGACTTCATTTATCTCCTGTTGTTCTTGCTATGCCTTCTTCAATTTTTCATTGTTTTCTTTAAAGATTTGTAGCTCAACAATCAGGTTCCTCATTGTTTCCAACACTTCTGTGGGTGAGCTTCCGTCACTATACTGCCTTGTATCTCTAGGAGGTCCTTGTTGTGGATTTTCTTCCATCATGTTTTCTGCATTCTCTCGAGCTACCATACTTATTCACCAAAACAGAGAAAGTTTTTTGTTTGCAACCACACAATTTATTAGTTTTTTTTAGAAAAACAATTATATACTAAGCACTACAGTGGTCTTGTTCAGGCCCAGTGTTGTAACTTTCGCTTTGATACCATATGTAATGTACCTCAAAATTCTCATAAAAAAAAATTTCTCTGTGGTACAAAATTTGCTAATTAATTTCGTTTAATCCTCTCGTGAGCCAGGTACTTACACTTTGTTTTTTCTTGCATGAACTTATAACATACTAGCTTAATAATCTTGTCTTAATACCTTACAAAATTGAATGCAAGTATATTCTAATTCTTACTTTATTATAAGGGTTTTATTATTATGCCCGCACCTACCTATATGCTAGGATGGGAATTTCAGTCCCTTTATTTTTAAATCGTATCGGACTATTGGATTTTTGCACATAAAGTTATGTCTCAGGTTTTAAATTATTATACACTACCTAACTGTGTCAACATCAGTCTTCAAGTCCTGATCGTGGTACGTGACAGGAAAGTTTTTAAGGAGATTAATGAATGGTTTAGGAGTGGTTTCCAAATATTTTCCTTCGATGGCTCTACTTTAGTTATGTTACAACTTGTCCTTACCATAACGAACTGAACCCGATCAATTCTGCGTCAATCTTTGCAAAACTGAACTAACTAACCTCCCTTCGCTTACTGGAGTAACAAAAAGACAACTTCATGGTTTGGCAACCAACTAGCTCACTGGACAGACATAGTTTTACTGTTGGTTTACTTCGTATCTTCTGCATTTAGGGAGGCAGATGTACCTATCAGGAGGATTTTAAGAATCTATCCAGGAAATTAATTAAGGGTCCTACTAAACTTAGCCCCGATGTCTATTTCTCCTGCTCCTCCCAATCTTGATGTCCCAGCTTGCCCTAGTGTGAGTTTTTGTACTTCCCATGCTGAAAGAGTGTACTCATGCCTCTTAGGTCTTGGAAATCTCATTTATCCCTTGTGCCTTCTAAGGAAAGGGCTCTATGTTATGCAAACTTCCACAAGAAAAAATCTGTCGCCTCCGTGAGCAACCCTTAGTGCAGTCCACGACAATGCCTGGTAAGTTTTCTCTAAGGGACTGTCGTATTTCGGATTCGAACAGAGTTTGTTGTTTTTTGGTTGAAACCGAGAAGAATTTGTACACTCTACTGTGGGTTACAAACTTTCCTTACTCCCGATAGAGTCTACGCATTATTTTATTTTAGTAGTGACAGTAGAAGAGGTTTTCTTACTATAACCATGAGTTGCAAAACCTCTACTTCTGTGAACCTATATTTCATGTCCACTGTTTGTGTCCCATGGGTCTATTTATGGTTTAATCCCTTGTTTACCCTATACTTAGCAACTGTAATCTAGAGTGACTCAGAGTAGTTATGAATAGTTTACACCTTTGTCGTGCTCCAGGGACTAAAGGGTCCAACTGGGTTCTCAACGTATATGTTTCTCCTCCGTGACTAGTGCATTACACTTGTAGGAAGGCAATGATCTATCGGTAAATTATCCCTCAATGATGTTAGGTTATTCTCCAGGATTACTTTTATTGGTGAAAAGTATGATACCGTTCTTTGCATTCTTTGCTTTGTTAGTCAAAGGTTTTTTTTTATCAAATGTTTTCTTTCTCTTGAATTCGCAATGCTATTTTATTTTGTCAAGGAATTTATTTGACATTCTGTATAAAGGGTTTTCTTTGTATTAATGGTGGGGCTCTTACTGTTGCGAGGGTACCCACCAGGAGATCCCGGACCCTTCTCTCCTCGGCCGGGGTTGACTACAAAGCAAAGCATGGTAGTAGGAGGGTGTGGCGTTTCGGCCCTAAGTTAAGTGATCTGATAGCTATGGTTATCATTATTCCCTTTTGAGCTTATAAAACAAGATTTTACTCCGTATCTTTTCTAATTTTTATCTTGATGGACGAATGTAGGTGTGCCCACTTCACAGCGTGGGTTCGGGCCTCTATTCATCCTGGCAAAGGTACTCGGGTTCCAAAATATGACCCTTCAACTTGTTTCTGAAACCACGACCTCGAGGTCTCAATTCTGTTCGTAGTTTTCTGATGTTAAGAGTAACCTTTATTCATGCACCGATTCCCTGTATCATATAACTGAGAGTTTAATCCCGTTTTTGTTTATCAAAGTTTCAATTTAAGGATATATATATATAAGCATGATGTGGGAGATTTGTGAATGAAATTCTTGTTTTCTTTTTGTTTAAAAGAAATATTTACCCCAATGAAATCGTTATTAGAGGTCTCCCATCTTCAGACTCTACGTATTTGTATGTGTTTTTCTTTTGATTGGTTGCTTCTTCAACAAGGATTGCATTACTCTGTAATTTCTGAGAATGCAAAGCGATTTAACAAAAATTCTTTGTTTCCTTTCTGCGCACAACATATATAAGATATTTCATACATTGATAATGTAGTAGCGAGTTTATCTATCAGTTTCCTATAGTATTATCCTAGCATGATTATATCATCCAAAAATTAGAGTGGTCTTACTCCTTGGATTATGTTCGTTCCCATATGCTTCATCATTCTCAACTGTATCAGTGGATTCGGTTTACAATTTGAAGCATACGTATGCATATAATAGCTCTGTTCATGCATTGATATATATTCGACTCTATTTAAAGTTTGAGACATATATGTGAATATAATAGTTATGTTCGTTCATTGATGCACATTCGATTTTGTTTAAAGTTTGAAACATATATGTGCATATAATAGCTCTGTTTGTTCATTTGAATATGTTTAAGGTTTGAAACATATATACGCATATAATAGCCAGGTTCGTTCATTCAACTCTATTAAAGTTTGAAACATATATACGCATATAATGGATCTATTCATTCATTTGACTCTGTTAAAGTTTGAAACATATATACTGATGCAGGAGCATCGCTCCATGCAGCCAACCAACTAGCCAGCCATGTCAGCGCGCATTCATTCAAAGGCTAAAGAGAGGCGCAGCCTCATTTTGAATTTGAATTGAATGTAAATTTAATGTGCTTAGGCTGTTGAACCAGGAAATCCATGCCTTTGCGCAGGCTATAGATAAGATAGACATTTATTATAGATCGGCTGAGATCTAGTTCTGGACAACAGACTGCAGAGGGAAGCGCTCGATTGAGCCCTCAAGTAAAAGAGATTTTAGATCTCATTTTGAGTCAGTTGAGGTAGAGTAGAGAAGAGCCGAGGAGAGCTCGAGAACACTTTGTAAAATACAGGCATTTTCCATTTAATAGAAGACAAGTAGTTTTTCCTACATTATTATGTCTTATATGTATGTCTGTATGTGTTCTTTGTATATGCTATGAATGTATGTTAGGTGGATGCATTCTGCAGGAGTTGTGTTTGGTTTCAGGGTTGAAGGTCTTTGAGGCTTCATACCAGGAGGGTGTGACAGAACGCTCAGATTCTGAGAGACATGCGTAGAAGATGCACTTCTGAACTCTGAGGAGTCAGACAAAGGCGTGCTGAGGCACATAAGCTGAAATCATCGACTTAGGAAGAAGACCTGTGAGGTTGCTGAACATCTCAGGAGGTAAGGTTGTGTAGCTGAAGCACGGTTGCAGACAGAATCACTGAGGATTTTGTAGAAGCTCTGCCAAGTGGGCATTGAGTGCATGCACGAGGTGATGAGGGAAGGAACTCTGCTCTGAAATCGAGAAAGACCAGAATCACTAAGGATTCTGAGAATATTTTCCAGGAGGGCATTGAGCAAGTGAGTAGGTGCACAAGGTCCCAGAACTGTTGAACGTTCTATGGAAGGAAAAAACTCTGCCAAGAGGACATAGAGATATTGTGCAAACGGCACAAGGAGAAGGAAACTCTTTGAGTTCTTCCATTTGAAGGAAGAGTCCACCAAGGGACTTTCAGGGGTTGTTGAACACCCATAAGGACTCAGCGAGAGGGTCGCTTGAGAAGAAGGATAGCCAGGAGGGCATTCGTTTTAATCTCCATCTGTGGGAGAGGGAGAGAAGATAAAGTCCCTCAATGGGTCTCAGCATTCGAAGAAGCTCAGGAGAGACCGCATGATACATGCGCGAAGACTCTACAGGAGGTAGAGGTCAAATTTTGGAAGATTGAGGAGAAGCTTAGGAAGGATAGACTTTCAAGTTCGTTGAAGGGTCGAGCCAGAATTTGTGCGCAAGCAGGTTGCAAGGAAGAGACGTAGGTTGACGAACAAGTCTCGTGGAGAGACCCTTCTTGTCCGTGGATTGCGCAATAAGAAGAGGGGACAGTCGGTATTCTCCGAGGAGAATCCATGAGCTATCGTGGATCGTTAGATCTCTTGGAGGTGCACAGAGGTTACAGTGTAGGTGCGGGAGAGATTCGAAGCTCGGGAAGACAGGCGTCATAGATCGGGATCACGAGGAGCATGGATTCTACTCATGTATCGACATATCAGGAGTTCGTGAGACGAGAGTCCAAATTTGCGCAATGAAAGTTGTGATATAGAGAGAGGTGATACTCTGATAGCTACGTAAGTAGTGTGAGCCACAGAAGATAGTGGAAGACAGGTGGTATAAACCATCGGAGGTTCAGCATCTCGGGCATCGGGCGTTGACGGGGAAATTATTTGACCTCACGAGCAGTGAAGTCGCGAAATAGCGATATTGTGAATATCGGCGTCTCATGCCTCGAAAGTCGAGGAAGGAATCAACTGATCTCGCGAGTGGCAAAGTCCCGAGGGAGCGAGATCGCGAGTTTTGTGTTTCGGTGTCTCGTGTATCGGGGTTTGGAAAACTGAACGTTTTGTGTCGCGAGTGGCGAGATCGCAATAAGGACAGAGGTCCCGACAAGGCGAGAGAAAGTCAACGTTGACTGACATCTCAGGTCTGAGGGAATCGAGGAACCAGGGATCAATAGAGAACTTGCGAAGTAGCGAATTTTCAATTCCTCGATAAGTAAAGGAAGAGGGGTCGCATGAAGTGAACTGTGGGTGCAGACTTCCCAAAAGGGAAATAGAAGAGCCTTTGAGTTCTTCGGGTCGAAAGGAGAAAGAAGGTCCTGGTGGGAGTAGACATGCCCGGGTGGTGCGAGTCTTTGCGTCAAGTGGTATCAGAGATGATACCTTGTCTATATATTTCAGGAAAGAGGAGAAAAGAGGAGACGGAGGAAGGCAGAGTTTTTGAGGACTCTATAAGGATTTGCTTGCAGGTAGGCAGCAGTCCATAGGCAGTCAGCAGGACTGTGAGAGAAGATGAAGTTGAGCACTCAGGATTGTAGGAGTGATAGTAGCAGATTTTCCAGGAAGGTAGACAAGAACAACAGCATGGCTACTAAACGCCATAAGCATGCTGATCGGAAAAAGCCAGAGCTAATGAGTTCAGCAGAAATGGATAAAGAGATCGCTAACATCAAGCGAGAGATGGAGGAGCTTGAAATGAAGATGTGGCAAAATAAAAAGCCGAGATGGGTGCACGAGTGGCCCATGAAGATGCAAAAATTGAAATGGCCAGTCAGGGAGCTGATGGTCAAAAGACAACAGAGGCTGTTGAGAAAATGGTTGAGGTATGCTGAAAACCTCAAGGCCATAGAGGAAGAGATGATTGATCATTGTTGGCCAGAGACTGGAAAAGGTCTCGATGATTGGGATGATGAAGAAGATAAATTGGGATCGTCTGAGGATCTCATAGACTGCCAGGAGAGCAGCGGAAGGTTTCCATATTGCCAGATGGGCAAGGGAACAGAGATGAGATCGACTGATGATCTCAATAACTGCAAGGAGGGAAGAACAGAAGAAATTCCAGATTTCCAGGAGGGAAACAAGTTGAGATCAGTTGAGGATCTCACAGACTATCAGGAGGACAGTGAGGGAATTTCAAATTTCCAGGAGGGCAATGATAAGAGATCGTTGAGGGATCTCGAAGACTGCCAGGAGGGCAATAGAAGCATCGAAGACTGCCAGGAGGGAAGCAGAAGCATCTTAAACTGCCAGGTGGGCAGAGATGAGAAGACGAGACCATCTGAGGGTCTCATGGACTCTAAGGAGAGTTCAATTCAGCAGGGGTTGCTGATGAAGATGGGATCGGTTGATCTCATGGTCTACCAGGGAAGCAGGGATGAGCAGGTGAATTTGAATCAGCCAGAGGAGCTGACAGAGCAGGTGAGACTGTTTGATAGTCTCATGAATTCAAAGGTGAATTTAGATCAGCAGATGCGGATGACAGAGGAAGAAGATCAGAATGATATTCTGATGATT
>JASDQU011403106.1:56023-72725 GCA_032191745.1 Picea mariana
CAGGCCGAAAGGAGAAAGAAGGTCCTGGTGGGAGTAGACATGCCCGGGTGGCGCGAGTCTTTGCGTCATATACGCATATAATAGCTTTGTTCGTTCATTGATACATATTTGATTCTGTTTAAAAATTGATTCTGGAAAATAAATCTACAATTAAATCCTACAGTCTATTCACTGAATTTCGAACTGTCTTTGTCTAGGTTCTTGCATGCATACTAGTGTTAAGGATCCCACTATAACAATAACCAATTCGTTCCACATAGGTAGAATACTGAATATTAGGTACAGGAAAATACTTACAATAGTTACACGATCATTAAAACAGATACTAGAACTCTTTTCGTATAGCGATAACATGTACAGTATCTCCAATATAAAATCATTTAGACAGATAGAGTTTAGAGTACATATCTGAACTAAGCTTGCAGAGAAAACAAAGGGAGCAACCACGTTCCTCCCAACTGTAGAACCGAGCAACCATGATTACTTGCCCGATTCACCCCCTAGCCTGACCATGAGTCCATAAGGGAAAACTTGGAAATCCCTCTACAACACTATCCTTCAACTCATTCACCTTTTTCCCTTGCCTCACACCCTTCCAATGTTCATAACAACAAGTGAAAAAAATGAAAAACCCAAAATAGACTCTTTTCCCCAACATACTTAGCAGTGTCCTTCCTCCTGACATATGCTTATTTGTAACTTGCCTAAGTCTTTTTCCTTCTTTGGAATTTTTGGAGCTTCCTAAATCCCTAGTTTTTGAGGGCTGCCAATGGCCAAATCATTAATTTTCCACCTATAAAAATCAGCCCAGGGGTAGTTCCAACATGTTCCCCACTCATGGAGTCATGGTCAGCTACTTTTAATATGGTTGTTCCATTTGTCTTCTTGCAATCAATATAAAATATTATGTTTTCAAACAAGTGTCATTGTCAAATAGTTAGTTGGGTCAAATCAGAGTTCTTCCCAACAGTCATAATAATTTATTACAATTAACAAATTTGAAATTCGGAATTGCCATAAATGGCAAAAATTTTCCAAATTCGAATTTACCAAAAACGGAATAATTTCCCAGAAATTTAAATTTCCAAATAGTTTTATTTTGGGGGATGTCACAACTCATGTGAAGGAACAATAAGATATCTTAGATAGCACAATATTGCATCGTCGAGGTGAAAGTCCCAAACATGTTTTTCTACACTCAGTGTATGATAAGTAGTTGAAACGTTAGATTCATTGTTGTATAATTGTGTCTAGTTTGAGGTCTCTCGTCCACAAGAGTCATGAATGATGGTTGCCACAACTAGAGGCCAACTAAGGAACTCAACAACACAGTTGGTGATTCCCCTCTTATACTTAATGTTGAGGTGGAATTGTTGCAGTTATGTGGAACACTTCCGATAGAGGTTGTTATGAAAATTCCCTTATGTCTACATGAATTGTAGAATATTGTGATCAATGTGGATAATAATTTATCTTCCCATAGTATAATTATTTCACTCTCAGAAATCTTACACAATGGATTACATCTCCTTGTCATAGGTGGGATATATTTGAACAACATTAGATAGAATCTCACTCCAATAAGCCATTAGATGTTGTTTTTGAGTGAGGGATACACCAATAGAATATTTAGAAGAATCTATATCAATATCAATTGGATGTTGTAGGTTTGGCAACATGAGGACTAGTGTAGAGTAGAGACAATTTTTCAGATTTCAGAATGATTTATGTTGTCATTCAAACCGTGTAAACTTGGATTTAGCTCCACCTTTGGTGACTTTATTTAGGGGCCAAGAGATATGTGAGAACCTTAACATGAACCTACAGTAGAAGTTGGTGAGGCCCAAGAGGCTACAGATCTCTTTCAGAGTCATTGGTCTAATCTAATCGCAAATGACTTGGATCTTGGCTAGGTCCACATGAACCCCATGTTCATCCATTATGTATCCCAAGTATTGAATTATCTACATGAAAAATAATAATTTGTCCATATTTCATATAACTTGTGTTGCGATAGGGTGCTGAGGACCCGCTGAATGTGAAGAAAATGTTCTTCCCAAGTCTGGTTAAAGTTGAGGATGTCATCCAAATAGAAAACCACAAAATATTTTATGAACGACCACAATATATCATCCATCATACTCGTAAATGTCATTGGAGCATTAGTCAAGTCAAAAGGCATGACCAGCCACTTGAAAAGTCCTTCTTTATATTTGAGGGATATCTTCAATACATTAGTTTTTTCCATCAAAACCTGGTGGTATCCTGACTTCATATCAATCTTAATAAAGAACTTGGAACGTTTAAGTTGATCAAGAAGATTATCAATCGAGGTGGTTGGATAACAATTCTTTATAATGATTTTTTAGGGATATGTAATAAATATAAAGTCACCATGTTCCATCCTTATTCTACACCAACACTATTGCACTCCCACAAGGTGAGGATCTCAGTTGAATGTGTCCCTTTTGAATGATCTCATGAATTTGATGCTTTATTTCCTCATTCTCCATAAGTGAGTCTATGTATATGGGACCATTGGGTAATGGATCCCTATGTATCAATTCAATGGGATGTTTGACCTGATAGCATAGAGGCACCCCAATAGTTGGGGTGAATATGTCTCTATATTCTTACAAAATATTGTTTACCTGCTCCTGTTGTGTAGAGATATCATGTGTTGAATCTCTAGTGGTCATGGTGAACTTTCCTTCACCTTCTGACCAAACCATGAAAATGAAAAACTTTACGGTTTGAGAGATGACCTTTCAATATTGTTTTGTCGATATCAATGAAATTAAAGTAGTTGAAACTACCTCTAATACCTTGTAGGGATAACTTGCCAAAGTAATAATGACACTATGGGGTCAAGACTCATAAAAATCACGAAATTTCCATAAATAAGTTTTTCCTAAAATAACATAAATAACTTTGAGTGGGGAAACATCACACAATACCTCATACTTTAAGGGAATGATAACGTAGGATATGTGACATTGTTGGTTGATGCGAAGGTCTCATCCCTGGATGAACCAACCAATGATGTATATTTGGGGATGTGTTTTTGTCAGTAAATTCAATCTCTTGATGACCTCAGCTGAGATCAGGTTCTTCTAGCTCCCACTGTTAACAATGAAATGTAGTCAGGTCCCTTTTACCCACATTTGTGAATGGAAGAGGTGCTCACCCTCATCAAGCTCCTTTGTCTCATATGGTCAGGTCTTTATGGTTGTGATGGTATCACTGGGTTCCACATTGATGATATTATTCTCCTTATCTTGTTCTGAATCAGATTTTGATTTAGGTTCCAACTCTTTTTCTTTAAGTTCAACCAGTTTTGATTGTTTTGAGTGACATTTATTAGTGTTGTGTTAAAGGATTTTGTGGAACTCACACCGCTTCCCAGTGTACATTGTCCACTTCTCATTACCTGTTTTTTCCTACATCTTTGACTGGTTTTCTCGAGATTGGATCTCCCTACTCTGTCCCTTTTGTTGTGAGATATGGCCTTCTTGACCATACTTCTTCTATGGAAAATTAGAATACCTAGACTCCCACTTGTTTCCCTTCTTAAATTTCTAATCGATCTTGATAACATAGTAGTAAACTACTCCTAGTGAGGATATTTCCAAAAAATCCATATCTACTTGGATGTACTTATGTAGGCTACTGCAGTACTTCAAAAAGAAATGTCACTCTCAGTCTTTGATACCCATCTTTGAGTGAAAGGTATGGAATATATTGGTGTAGTCTAGCACTATTTGTTCTCTTTATTGATGTAGAATCACCCATCTCGTGTATTAGTCATTATAGCTTCAAACAAGTTAGAATTCCTCTGTGAGGGCATCCACAAATTCCTCCCAAGTGGGTCTTGTCCTAAATATTGTACACTCATCTTCATTCTATCTCTCCCAGTAACTCTGTTAGAATGTTATTACTCTTTTAGAAGGCTAGCAAGAGAAGTCATCTTCTAATGAAACAAACTTGAGACCCAACTCTCTATAATCTGAACTCATCGAAGACATGCACCACGCAAAAGAAAAAGTATATTTCTTTGATACCACTAATCCAGATTGTATACGGAATGATATGAAAAACACACGGAAATATAACATAGATCATAGTGATACAATGAGAAACCAATTTCTATTAATGAATAAAATAGTGAAATATTGTAGAACACAAACTAGATAGAATGGTGGTAGCTCATCTATGAAGGGAGAGAGATGGTAGCTACACTCATTCTGAACATCTTAACACAGAAGGCTTAAAAGATAGACTTTTAGCATAAATCAAGAACCACAAAGGTCCAAATCCCTAAACCTAGGTGAGAAAGTGCCAAAAGGTGTTTTTCTAAAGATAATGCCAAAAAGTGTTTTTGGGCATTAGTTTTTACATCAATTTCCTAGAAGCATAAATTTCTAAAACAAACTCCATTTGGTGCACATAGTGTCTCATTGAATATATCTAACTAAGTAATATAATAAAACGATATGGCCTTGCTTTGTCAAAGGTAAAACCAAGATGAGATTGGTTGTCTAAAAATATCATTAAGAGCCTCAAAATGGACACAGAAGTTTAAGATCTAGAAATCCTAGAATATCATAACAAAGCTTCCCATATGGAGAACCATGTTGAATAAGTGGAAAAGGTTGGTGGTTGTTGATATCCACTTGAATAATACATGGAGGACTAAAAGCAATGTGTGGAGAGATTAGATAAGTACAATGACAACAAGGAACCCAAGGAGAAATCAAAATTAGGATCAAGCTTGCAATGCAACAATTGGACTCTATGCCAACATTTCACTAGAATGGATGGATTCTCATGCTTGGTACTAGTTGGCATCTCTCATGTTTTGAGGATGAAACATGTGAAGGATAATGGAATGTAATATACTTAGGGAGGTACATAGGGAGGATAATTAATATAATATTAGATACCTAGGGAGGTACCTAATGAAAATAATTATTGTAATGTAATCATAATGATCGAATAAGACCCAATTGGTAGTTGATGGATAATAGATAGGTCGAATAGTTAGTTAGAGGTAATAAATATAATAATAAGGGATAGTTGACATAGACCCCTAGCAATACTCATAAGAAAGTATATATACACATGAGTATCATTATGTTGAGATATGTCAAGAATTGTATTATATCGAACATGACTTATGAAGTCATTCCTTTTATAAAGAGTAATTAATGATGGTACTCTACCTTTAAAAGTTTCTCTATATTCTTGTATGGATTTATTTCACCCTTCTAAGTTAAGGGTTTCTATATTATATTTACTAAAGTTCATTGGAGAGAAGAAATTTAAAAAATATAAAAATTATTAGATGAAACCAATTATAATATATTAAACTAATTATTATCTTATTTATTATTAACCAATATTCACATATACATACCCACACAACATAGAGAAATACAAAAGGACCAAATAAATAGATATATTCTAACTGCAAAAACTAACTCACTCCACTAAGACTACCCAATCTTCATGTGAAAGAATAAATTATATCGAATCCATATCTAAAAAATTCCATGGAATGGTAAAACAATTTATTTTGTTTAAGTTTACTAACATCGTCTAACTCTTTTATGCATTTTATTAACGGTATATCGATTAATACAAATTTCACATATTTGACTAAAAAAATATTAATAGTGTATGCAATAAATTATGTTTCCCTAGTATGCAAAAAAAAAAACTCAATCAAAGATTATTGCCCCTTCCTTGATCGAAATCTGTAAAAACCCCTCCAAATCTTTAAAAACCTGGGAAATAGAATAAATTTGGTTTGTTTTTAAAAAAAATTATGTAATTTTTTTTTATCAACTTTATTTTTATGAGAATGTATTGAATAATAAAAATATTTATTTTTGTCTTATTTTAAAGTTCTATCAAATTATTATTTTAGGATGGTATTTTTGGGGGCTGAGAAATTGTTAAATCAGTAGATTTAAATGATTATTTCTAAATAATTTGAGTGTTTATGGGTTTTTTAGCATGCTAAATCTATTTCTACATTTATAATGAAATTTAAACAAGAAAAAATATGGATTTCTTACAAATTTATATGATTTTTGATTAAAAAAAAAAACATTTCATAGAACAATTAAACAACACCTTTATTTTAAAAATATTACCAATATTTTTTTATATTATCCAATATATTTAGTAAATTATAGAATATAAATTTAGTTTTATTGAAAAGAAAGTAAATTTAATTTAACAGTGAAATAAGAAAATCAGTATTATTGAAAGAATAAAAAATGTATAAAATATATAAAAATGAGGAAACAAAAATTCATATATATAATATTTTTAGGAGGTGGTAAAATGTATGTAATTTAATTGTAAAAATTTTAGTGATCATTATAATCATATTAATAGTTATCTTCAATATTAACTGAATAATAATTATTCTTATTAAAAAAATTAATAAAAAATAATTTTAAATTTTCCAAACAATCTGCAATATATTTACAAAGATTCAATTTAATTTTTAATGATATATGGTCGTCAAATTTTGTGGATGATTTATAAAATAGCAACAACCACTTTATAAAAGTGGTTGTTGTTAATTGACAACCAACATATGTATTAATTAATTATACAATATTGTAATATATAATAATAATGTATTAATATAAAGATGATGATACCAATTTCTACATTAATATATATAAATTAATGATCTATTAATGTAATAATGTAATATATAATATTAATGTACAAATGTAACTTATAAATTAAAGTACCAATACATTAATGTATAATGTAACATATTAAACTATTAATACAATAAGAATGTATTAGTACATTAAAGTATTAACTCAGTGATAGATAGATACAATAATAATGTAATTTATTAATTAATTTATACAATAATACATTATTAATACATACATTGCAAAAGTACTAATACACTAATAAAATCATACATTATTAATACATTAATGAAGTAATACATTAATAATATAATAATTAAATACTAATACATTAACCTTAATGTAATTAGTAAAATGTTATTAAAGTATTAATACATTAACAATAAATTATTAAATTATTGTGATGTATAAATTAAAGTATCAATACATTAGTGTATAATGTAACCTATTAAATTATCAATACATTAATAAATAACTAATAATTTAATATATTACTTAATTAATACATTCCTAATATATTAATATATTAGAACATTAATAAAGTATTATTACACTAATAAACTAATACATTAATAAACTAAGTAATACATAATTACATTATAAATTAGAGTATTAATTTATATTAATATATAATATAACATATTAATTAATTTTCCCCAGATGGGGTGTCACCTATCACAAAGGGGCCACGTGGTATAGCGCTTGGCCAGGCCTTAAATATAGGCCATCGGGCCCCATCCCCTCACCATTAAGGATGGTGGCAAGCTGGATCAACCAGGCCGATGAGCCAAGAATTCTCGCGCACGTGATGGGAATGGGACCACAGAGCACTCAACAGACTGCCTTAATGGTGGGTCTGGTCACTTTACTCCTCATGAATTTACTCAATTTCAGAGAGGAAGAGGCTCATTTGGAGCTGAAGCTGCAACATTGGAGCATCCTTGAGCTCTGGTGCAACTAGAATGGTCTAACTGTCGCCAGAGCCACTACTTGGCACCTCCAAATGCCAAGGGAATGAGGCAAGCCCCATAGGGGGCTGCCTGGTATGATTCAGCTGTGTGCAGAAAGAGATAACAAAACTTTGAGCTGGCACTATCCATGGCAAGGACATAGCTTGTCCGAAAACAAAGAAGACCTGAGCTGCCTCTCATGGCCTATATTAAAGAAATTATCCCAAATGAACCTATTCAAGTCCCCCCAGCACACCTTCTTTTCACAGTCCCAGACAATTGCAACCCTCCGACATGTTTTCCTGGGGAAACTACCTAGTGAGCCATCAAGGAATATCACAACCCCAACACAGGAAAAGTCCAATTGAATGATTTCCCCCCCTGCTATATCATAGAAGAAATTTCAACAGAGATGGATGCATAACCGACCACAAGAGCAGTCAAGATCCCTCCAACAGAATCCCTGGAATGAAACGATGCAGCTGAGGACGAGGCAATTGGTATGGAAGGTGAGGTGTTAGGGGTTAGTTTGGATAGGGAGGGTGGCACTATTCCTATGCCACGTCCTTTTTTTGTCATGAAAGAGGAAGGGCGTGGCCATCCTCCACTCCTCCACCCAAACCACCTGAAGTTAATATTTGAACTACGGAGCTTGGTGGAGGACCTAATCCACCACACCAGTCTAGTAAGCAACGAGTAGACCTTCTCTACGAGGCCTACTCCAATAAACCGCCAGTACATCGCTGCCCGACATGTGCACAGGCCTTCATGATGACGGCCACCGAGGATGGCAAGGGTGACATGGATAAAGGCGAGGCCACTGGGTAAAATGTCATAGTTAATATTTTTAGTCTTTTTCTCTGTTTTCCTCAGACTAGGCATAGCTAAACGTCACTATTTTGTAACTCTAAGACTCAAAGATTTTTCTCAAACTAATGGCTACCAGTTGTCTTGGTTTTCTTCAAACAAGACAAATGGAAGCCAATCTATCTCCCTCATAGATTGCATAGATAGCCAGTTGTCTCGGTTGCCGCTTACATGGCGAGACAGTTGGTAGACATGGTGTTTATGGTTTAACCTTTCTTTGGGAAGTTAATACAACAGGCTCTGCTCTTTTTTACTTAAAAAAAAAAACATATTAATTAATTTGTACATTAATAATGTAATATATTAATTAATTATTACATTTGTACAATAATAATTAATACATGTTTATTTAATATTACTTAAAAAGTAGTACATTAATAATACATTATTACAATAATAATACAAAAGTAATAAATTTCATACATTAAATGTATTTAACAAATTAAATATTTTAATAAATTTACTACCAAAATATTAATACATTATTAAAGTGTTAATACATTAATATATTTATTTGAAATTACCATGGTTGAAGATATGGTTGACCATAGTCATGGTTTTTTATGGTCATGACTATAAATGACATTAATACATTAATGTATACTATAATATATTTATTTATTTATTTAATACATTAATCCATTTTTAATAAATGCATTACTAAAGTACAAATACATTAGAACATTAATAAAGTCTTATTACACTAACAAATTAATACATTAATAATACATCAATAAAGTAGTGATACATGGAAAGTATTAATAAATTATTACATTAATGTATAATGTAACATATTTTTATTTTTATTTTTTAAAAAAGGGGGGAGCCTGCTATATTAGATTATCAAAAAACTATAACAAGATATACAGAGTCATGGGTCTGAGTCACCAAAAATGCTGCCGAAAACCGAAAACCAGCATAGGTGCATAGAAAATAATAGTTGTATAATAGTAGCATCTATCCTGCCCGGAGGAAACCAGGACAGATGTCTATAGTCTAGAAGAGCGTAAAACAGTAGCATAAAAATCTATAAAACCAAGAGAGCATAAAAACCTAGGTACCCGGTGACCTGTCGCCATCGTCGGTCTTCCACGTGGACCCAGCCGGGATGGCAAAAGACTACGCACAGAGGGGGCACTTTCACCGAGATGGAACATTAGAGTAAGCATCGAGAAGCATGTCCAGGTGATGGCCCATGAGGAGGGCACGATGCTCCAGGTCAGACATGTGGCCTCAGAGCTCGAACACCAGGGACAGGTTCTCCTCATGGAGGAGAAATCCAT
Source organism: Picea mariana (assembly GCA_032191745.1). Lineage (NCBI taxonomy): Eukaryota > Viridiplantae > Streptophyta > Pinopsida > Pinales > Pinaceae > Picea > Picea mariana. The sequence goes on from JASDQU011403106.1 coordinate 65,807, forward strand.
GCAGACCGCCACCCTCGTCATCGAGCATCCTCTGCTTCACACCATCCTCCGCATCCTTTCCCATCAAGTGATTGTTATCCACTTCCAATGCCGCTTCAAGGTCCTGCCAGGGAACCTCTTCCACAATGCATCCAGGAAACTCTGCGTCCAAACCCAAATTGGGTTTGCTTTCCTCTCTACAAGACCTCACTGTGGCGCGGGGTGCCTCCACTGTCGTCAGGTCCTCCAAATTCGGGTCTTCCTCCACGATACAGGCGGGATACATATCCTCAGTACCATCCTCCTTCCTATATGTGTCCGCTTTGCTGCAGCCAGCTCCCTGTTCAATGATGGTGGAGAGCAATGCCAGTTTCTCTACGCGACCCTTCTTTCTAAGCAAGGAATTCGCCATTGCCAGAGCACGTTCGAATTGCTCTTTATGTCGCCGTTGCACCTTGTGGGCGTTCCAAGATGAGCCTCGGCGAGGTCTTCCTCTTTTCTTGGCCATAGTTTCCTGGGGGTGAGTGAGAGTGCAGAGCGTTCGCAGAGAAAAGCATGAAAGCCAGGACGCAGGAGGTGCCCAATTCAGAGCACGAGCAGGTCGGCTCTGCCTCAGCACGCCTGAAGACAGACTGCTCAGAAAATCCTTGCCAATGAGCCACGAAAGGATGGTGAGCTAGGGCACAAGGAGCATGGATCTACACCAGAGCCTCCAAGCGAGGAGAAGAGCCGAGGCCGGAGCATATGAAAACACATAACCAGACGCCAAGAGCCCATAACCGCCTTTAACCTCAATCATGCTGAGTACACCAAGATCGTAAATGGTCGCTCGAGGGAGGAGTCCCTCCATCGCTGATCTGCTGCTATGGTCATCCAGCATCGTAAATGCGGATGCGTGGGTGGCGTCCATCAGCATTTAAACATAGGCTTAGTGCTAAGCCTGCTGTCACCCCCTCGCCGCGTGTCACCCCATCCGGGGCGTATAATGTAACATATTAATTTATATTAATTAGTTAATTTACTTCATTAATATATTATTAGAGTAATAATACAAGAAAAATGCGTTTAATACATTAAATGCATTAATAAATACATTAATAAAGTATTAATGAATAAAGTGATAAAGTAATACATTAGGAAAGTAGTAATACATTGACTTAATGATGTTATTAATACATTTTTAAAGTATTAATACATTAATAATACATTATTACATTAATGTAATGTAAAAATTAAAGTTTTAATACATTAGTATATAATGTAACACATTAAATTATTGATACATTAATAATACATTATTAAAATATTAATAAATTAATACATTAATTGACAATGACCATGACCATGGTTTCTTGTGGTTGACCATGACCATGGCCATGGCTCACTATGATTGACTCAAGTTTGTTATGGTTGACCATGCTCATGGTTGACCTTCATGGACCATGTGGATCATTTATTATGGGGGGCCATGTTGATTATGTTTAACCATAGTTTACTATGGCACTACCGCATTACAATGTTGACCATGTTTTTTTGTCAGATTGCGACATCAGGTTTTGTTCGTCACATTGTGACATCAATTTTTCTTTGTCGGATGATATCATAAGGTTATGGTCATCAAATTATGACAAAAGGTTTTTGTTTTTCACATTATGGTGTTGGAATTGGTATTTGATAGATCGACAGTGGGTTATGTTCGTCACATTGCGATGTCAAGAAATGTTTGTGTCATTGCAATGTTGGTGTATGTTTGTCACATTACTACATTGGGTTGTGCACATCACATTGTGACAATGGGTTTTGTTCATGACATTATGACGTTTGGAAATTTCTGTCACAGTGTGACATTACAATATCTGCATCACATTTTGACGATAGGGCTATGTTCATCACATTGTGACGTTATAATGTTTGCTACATTGCAAACTGACTATGTTTGACACATTGTGATGTTTGAAAATATTTGTCACATTACGACATCAGGATATGTGTGTCACATTCCAACATGATGAAATGTTCGTCACATTGTGACGAGAGGGTGATGTGTGAATTCTATTTATGTTCGTCACAATATAACGTTACTATACACATTGTGAGGAAATGGCTATGTACCTTAGATTGTGATGTCAATTAATGTTTTTCACATTGTGACGTTACTATGTTCAACAAATTTCAATGTTGCTACATTTGTCAAATTACAATGTTACTGGGTGAAATCACGGAGGTGGGTTACACTTTCGTGACAATCGGGTCTCCAAAATTCCGAAAAACCTTTTTTCATCCGAACTAATATTATTTTTCGGTCGAAATATATTGTTTCCAGCCGAACTATTATTCATCTGAAACATGAAACGTCAAATCAAACGATGCATTGACCGCACCCTCGATTTGCGTGTAAAAATTTAGTCGGCCAGATATTTTCTCTCCGACAATACTCTTTCGACCGAAAGATTGTTCGACCGAAATAATATTTCGGCCGAACGATTGTTTGGTCAAACTATCTTTAGGCCGAAAGATTGTTCGTCTAAACAATCTTTCAGCCGAAAGATTGTTTATATATCAACCACACATCGATCTTGAAACATTTTACAAACTATGTTGTCATTTCTTAGCGACTGTGAGTGAGTGCAGAGGTCGTGTAGGCGGGCATGCTGTGAGCGTAGAGGTCGTGTCGGCATTTGTGAGCACAGAGGTCATGTCGATGTTTGTGAGCGCAGAGGTCGTGTTGGCATTTTTGAGCATGGGTGCGCCGAACTCCAGGTATTTTTCGAAGCTTGAGTATGTAATTTTAGTTTAAATTTTTAAAATGTATTGTTAATTTATAATTTAAATTTTAAATTTGTCACTAAGACATAAGCCACAGTCCACTGGAATGTGACTTGGCTGCGGGAGGCCAACCCTCTGGCCAAGCCCTGTGGCTGCATTTAAATTAAATATATATACATTACAGAAGAAAATAAATTAAAATTAACAAATTGTAACAAAATGAGAGATATTTTTTTACAGGTGGAGAGTAGATTCAATGTTGAATCTAATAGTATTAGGTTCGACTATAAACTTGTAATATTTGGTAGGGTCCACTCCTAAAGTTGAATAAACATCTAAAAAACTTTGTTGGCCTATATTTTGTAGTTTTTGTAGATCCTTGGCTAAAATAATAATTTGATGGAATGTTAAGTTTAATGGAAAATCAGATATTTGGTTGATCAAAAAGATTAAATAAAAGTTTACATGACAATATAGTCGATCACTTTATAATAATCATAATAATATTTATATTTATACATTTGAAAAAAAGAGTAATTTCAGATTTTCAAATCATTTCATTGGATGATGAAAATGATTTCACATTTTGTTTTTGGGGTGAAAGTCTTTTCGATTATAAGGTTTTAGTGCTTGAGACTATACTTTGCAATTTCTTTTATACTTGAAAGGTGACTTTTGGTCTTTTGGACTATAAATTTTTTGAGCTTTTGAATATACTTGCATTTAGGTTTTCGGTTTATAAAAAGATACTTGCAATTTCTTTTAAAGTTTAAGTTTTTTTGGAATTTCTTTTAAAGTTTAAGTTATTTTTAGACTATAAAATTTTAAAGCTTGATATTATACTCGCAACTTTTTTTGAGGTTGAATCTTGTTTGGTTTAGAAAACTTTGAAGCTTAATATTATATTTGCAATTTCTTTTAAGGTTGAAGCTCTTTTTTATTATAAGATTTAGGATTTTTTTGATATATATATTGAATAAGCATGAGAATAAAATGGAATGCACAAAGAGATATGATTGCACTCAAAATGATTCCTTCTATAATGCACAGCAAAGGATATAGACGTAAAAACTAAGATATTTGAGAATTGAAAATGCAAATGTGATTGCAACCTACCCCTCAGTGAACAGTCGCACTCACCAGGACCTTCTTAACATCCGTAGGCCCGAAGAGTTTACGAAGTACCCTTTCCACTCCACTCGGGAGTCCACTACCCACAGTCAACTCCTTCGGCGATTTCCCCTTCGGGAATCGAGATTTCGGGTCTCACAATATCGCGAGGCTCGTCACACTGCTCTCGGTCACTCAACCGCCGAACCCCGAACGCCGATAGTCAACAGTCAAACCTCGGGGTGTCGCTACTCGCGATGCCGAGTCCTTATATTTTGAACCCCCGAGTACCGAGGTGCCGATCCCCGATGTGAGACCACCTATCCTTCACTCACTCCCGGGGCCCTACAATGCCACGTCACCTCGGGACTTCGCGGATCACAGATCCACGATGTCAAATTTCCCTGCTTGCGGGAACACCGAATGCCAATACCCCGATACTCTGGATTCGTGCCACCTGTCCCTCCGGTGATCGACGACTTCGATTAAATCAGAAAATCGCGATTCACGATTTTGACGTGCATGCAACACTTGCACTCACCAACCCCGATATGCTGGTATGAAAATAGCCAACGGACTCCTCCGTGTGCCTGCGAGTTAACTCCCTCGCAGCTTCTCCGCAATCTGACGGTCTGCGGGGTTTCGAAGATTTATTCGATAGCTTCAAGTCGTCAATTCTCTTCCTCTTGAAGAGTTCTGCACTTTTCCACCTTCACCCTGTATGAACTTCACTGGGGTCTGTTCCCACCGTGAAGCAAAGGTGCTATCCCTCTTGAGCTTTTTACCAACTCTGACTCCTTCAGAGATTTCTCGAACACACTCTCTGTGTTCGGCCTTCAACCGCTTCCAATAGTGATGAAGTCTTCCGGGGCCTGTGCACTCACACTCACAACAGCCTCGGCTCTTCCCTTATCAGACTTGCTACTAAGACTCCAGTTCGACCTCCACTCACCTGCACGGTTCGAATAACCCAATTCACTCTGGGTAAAAGAGAACAAAAAGTTCAACTATTTGGCCTCCTCAACGCACTCTATGCGGAGGAATTCGACTGCACTCTATGCAGGAATCTCCTGGCTCAAACAGAGAAGAAATTGGAACTCTATCTCCTCATTCTCTCAGGTTACAAACCTGATATGCAATCACATATGCAGCATATAAAAGATAAGCACAAAAAGAAGCAAACATGCAAAAGCATAATATCAACAACACACAAAGATCAAACACATCCATGGAATTGAATCAATGCTCTTCCTATTAATTCAATATCTATAGATGGAGGTTTTTTTCACAAGCTCTCTGCTCTGTTCTCTTGCTCCTGTATGAATGGGAATAATGAAAAAAATGATACAAGGGAGGGTGCTTATATTCCGTTTTCCCTCTCGAAAGCTAAAACTGTCTAATCTACAGTTAATTCCTATCTACCAGAATTAAACTATTTAATGCCTTCCTATCTATAACATGATACAAGTGCGCCCGACTTTGAATGCCTTGATTTAAATGGCGGCACAACAATATTTTCAAAGTATTTCAAAAAGGTATATGTTGGCACTGTCCAGCTGTATGTTCTTTCCTCCATGCGCTGGCTCACTTGGTGAAGTCGTAGATGCTGTTGCATCATACTCCTCGGATCAAAAGATTTCATGGGATCCTGTCCATGAGCTCCTGCACGGTCTGCCCATGCCTTTGTATAATTGCCTCTGTCTCCCAGCTGGCATCCTCCACTGGGTGGTTCTTCCATTTCACCAGGTATTCAAAATATTGTTTTCTCCTGGTCTTCTTGCCTGCTCGCTTATCCAATATGCACTCCATCTGCGGCTTCTGTGCAACTGGCAATTGCTTCTGCCACTGGACCACTGGTTCATCAGTTCCAGTGTCTGCTTCATCAACCCTGTAGGGGTATAAATCCGAAATATTGAAAATCGGAGATATTCCGATGCCCTCTGGCAACTCAATCTCATATCCATTCTCCCCGAATTTCCTCAGAATTCTGCATGGTCCGATCTTCTTCATCTTGAGCTTGTTGTATGTTCCCCTTGGGAACCTTTCTTTCCTCAGGTGCGCCAGAACCATGTCTCCCACTTCAAATTGAATTTGTCTTTTCTTCTGATCGGCTCTGCGCTTATACTCTTGATTCGTCTTCTGCAGTCGCTACTTCACCTCTGCGTGAAGTTCTTGCATAGCTTTAGTGAACTCTTATGCACGAGCGCTGCTCATCTCAGCCTGTTCTGACTCCCTGAGTTCAAAAAATCCTCTCGGTTGCGTTTCATACAAAATTTGGAACGGGCTCTTACCTGTACTCCGATTCACCGAATCATTGTACGCAAATTCTGCTTGTGGTAGGATCTGATCCCAACTGTTGTGATGCTCTGTCACCAGGCTTCTCAACAGATCCCCCAGGCTCCTGTTGACCACTTCCGTCTACCCATCTATCTGCGGATGGTAAGAAGAACTGAATGTCAAGTCAGTCCCCAGCTTCTTCCATAGTGTCCTCCAAAAATGACCTATGAACTTCGTATCCCGATCCGAGACTACGCTCCTCGGCAATCCATGCAATCACACGATTTCTTTGAAGAATAAATTCGCGATGTGTGTGGCATCACTGGTCTTATGACACGGGATAAAATGTGCCATCTTCGAAAACCTGTCAACCACTACAAAAATGGAATCCACGCCTCTTTGCGTTCTTGGCAATCCCAACAGAAAGTCCATGCTAATGGCTTCCCATGGCCTCTCAGGTATGGACAATGACTGATAGGACCCTGTGTTCTGCTTTCGGTCTTTCGCGTGTTGACATATCCTGCACCTGTCAATAAACCGTTTAACATCTGCATGCATACCCGGCCAAAAATATGATTCGCTCAACTTGGTGAATGTCTTGTCATGCCCGAAATGACCTGCTAAGCCTCCGTTGTGCTTCTCCTTCACCAAATTCTCTCTCATAGAGCAATCTGGAATACATAATTGATTGCCCCGAAACAACAATCCATCCTGGATCAGGTAGTCAATCCACGGACTCCTATCCCTGAGAACTGGTTTCTCGGCTGGCTCATATGCTTCACCGAAA
>JASDQU011403107.1:3753-15257 GCA_032191745.1 Picea mariana
GCCGTGGGGGGGGGGGAATCTCTCACATTCCATTCGACCCGAATGCCCTGAGTAGGAGCGGTATGAGCCAGTCTGCAAGAGACCTCGTGTATGTCTTTTCCAGAGAGGAAGCCTGTGTTGGGTGCTGGAGAATGCGTGTTTACCCTTGTCTAGAGCCGTGGAGTCTGCCTGTGAGAGAAAACCAGTGTGTGCATTCCCTGAATGAAATGTCTATGTCAATTTCGGGGAAGAGTCTCTGGTTTCCCAGGAAAAGCTGAGCAAGCATGTGCATGGAGCCCTATTCTGAATTCTTGACCGAGAGAACAGCCTGTGACTGTTGAACCGGTTCTTGGGAAGTTTGTGTCCAATTTCCCTGTGTTTGATGTGGCACGGAGTTCTGGACTACGTGAGGCTTGTTGGCCTATGAGCGACTCCCTCCAGGTGAGAGAGTGCGCAGAGGAAGGAGAGAGCTCTTGGAAGGAACCCTGTAGCTGCCACAGAAACCAGAGACTTCTGGTCCGGTCTATTCCTGTAACCCAAGGTAAGGGAGACTGGCAGCCGAAGGACTATCCAGGTGACAGAGAAGGTGCACTCTCTTGGGGTGGAACAGGCATGTGGGGAATGAGGGTCTGTGGGCAGTGAGCATGGGAGATTCTTGGGAGAGCATTCTTCCTGGTGGTTGTGTGTGACTGAATTCCCTGTAACCTCAGTCTGAGTCTGGATTCCTTTCCCTGGGGTGGAGCTTAGTCCTAGCTCGGGGGTGACCCACTGTTGAGTTGAGGAGCAGTGCGGTCTACGGCTGGGATGTTCATGGAAAGACTACATTTGGTTGGTGGATTTCTCCACTGTCACAAGATAAGTGTTTAATTATATTTTTACCACATTTTATCATGACTGTACTGGATCTGTTATCATGTTTTCCGCTGTGTAAATGAATTGCTGTTGAAAGCTATGGATTGTCTAATTATAACAGTAACTATATGTTTATTCTGAGAATTAAAATGTATCTCTTTGCTGTTATACATGTGATTATACAATTCGGTATGTTTTATGTAAGAATCCATGTACAGATTGATGAAGAGAGGTTTTAAAGCCTCAGTAGTGAAAGGTGACACTACAAACACCAACATCATCTCACCCATGCCTCTTTCCTACCCACGACTCTACCCGTGGCGGTCGCACTGGTCCCTGGCGAGCCGACTCCCCAACCATCTCAGCCTCATGGCCTCAGGGCCCCACATCTGCAAACACAAACACCAAAGGTAGAGTCAACATCCATATATACATAATCACATGCTACGCTATCAAAATCACAAAACATAAATAAATAAACATACCTCTCTGATCCCAAACCTCCCTATGAGGCAACATCATGTTAGGATCATGACGATAGTCCATACCACCGATGGGTACTGTAGTATCACGTGTGGCATATGATGCCACATACGTGCCATAGTGGCCTTAAAGTAATGGCCACCCTCTCCTCCCCCATGTTGTGCGAGCACATGGGCCCACCACATCAGACACGACTCACTCGGCCCTGAAGGCGCCAACAAAATCCTTAGGCACAAAAGGGGCACCCTCTCCAAAAACCAGGCCACTAGGATCGAACCAAACGAAAAGTCACCATATTCGGTGTTCCAACATCGATGAATCTTCCCCATCATCCTGGAGTGCAACATCATCCCCCAGGCAAAATGGTCCCCATCCAAGATCCTCTCCACAATCCTCAGCTAACTTCCCATGATCCCCTGAGTCACCAAGGATCCGTAGATCCTCATTACCATGGTGACGATGCACTAAGTCAAGATCTCATCAATCGCCTCAATACAAATGACTGAACTTGACATCGGGTTCGTTCCCGAGCAGTAACGATGTTCCAAGTCGACCAATCTCTTATCCCCTGACAGTTGGGGGTCAGCAAGCAGGGCCATCCCCTAGAATGGGAGCCCCGTCAGAAAATACACATCCTCCACGGATAAGAGTGTCAGTTGATGTCCCCTAATGATGAAACATTGCAAATCAATGTTCCACATAGCTATAATATACTATTGCAGGAACTCCTGTGATCGTATCAAGGGACATAGGAAGAACTTGAGCAACTCACAGTCTACCAAGTGTCTCTGAATGGTCAGATGCTCTCTCACCTCCTCTCAGAGACACTCCCAGTCTCACTCTCTCCAACGGACTGGCATAATTCTCTCCCATCACAAGATGATCTCCTGCATCCACACAAAAACACTTGGTTAGCCCTCATCATCCATCAAAAACATAAAAAAATTCAAAATTTCAAACACCCTTAGCCTTGCCTCCAGTGCACAACTTTCAACCACACAGGTGCAAACATGTGCACGCTGGTTCTTTGCATAACTGCACACTAATGCGTAGCTATCTGAGAAACAACTGTGCATCAATGTGTAGTTGTCACCCCGATAGGTGCACACACATACACACCTGTCATCTACATAGTTGCGCACTCATGCGCAACTGTCTGAGAAACAGCTGTGCACAATGTGCATCTGCCATCTTAACAAGCGCGCATCTCATGCACACTTGTATTTCCCTCCCCAGTTCCCCCATGCATGGTTGTGTCAAGCACAACCATACATTATGCGTGAAATATGGAATTATACCCTCGCACCTAAACGTGAGTATTCTTCCTTCTCCCGCACATTAGTGGGCCCACCCCTAAACCTACCCTTGTACGACCATCCGTACACCCCCTAACTCAAGTCTATGAAATTCACACTATGCAGGAGGATGGGACCACTAACCTGACTCTTGCAACTCCCAGATCGGTCGACTCGAGCTCTCGTAATCTCCAAATATCCTCCAAATGCTCTCGTCAAATCATTATAACGACAGGTACAAATGAAGTGGCATTGTGGGCCCACCAGCCATATATAGTCCCTTTTTCCAAACTTCCACACTCAGTTACAGGATCCCTGAGCCTCTATTTTATGATCCATTCTCAGCCACGGGATCATGGTCCCACCATCTACACAGTCACATTCCTTGGGTCATCATTTGAACTTGGCCCCGGGGAACATTTTTCTCACGTCACGTCTAGGTACACATGCTTATGTTCAAAATTATCAAATAATTGTTATATGTTCTTTATCATCAGATATTGTTCACGTTGAGTATTTTGTTTTTAATGTGTGCAAGTACTTGGTCATCACAAATGGCGCAACCCCTTCAGGTATATGTTCGACACTGGCATGTAATTATTCCCTCTAAAAATCAGTTGCATCTCCCAGTCAAACCCTTCGATGTTCACCTTTAGGGTCCTTACATCTGGCTCTGTAGTACCATCACCTCTGTTTCATTTTAGTACTGTCACCCGATAACACTCTCCACCACATGATTTGTCCCATTCATAGTTCTCCTTGGCAACTTGACACTCATGCTGCTTTCACCCTCTAGGGATGGGAGTCTTGATGGTCTTATGCACTTCCGAGAATAATCCACATACTTATTCTCATCATATTTATCGCTTTCCTAATGGGATCCCAGGTTATCTCATCTCGATTCTATTGATTGAACCTTCGTAGTATTATTATCCTTCCATCTTATCCACCACCAGTTTTCCCATCTATAGATTTCCCTCCATTCATTTACCTCATAGTGAAACCCACTCATGGGGCCCCCACTCTCCACCAGTTCTCTTCACAACTTGCGCCCTCACAAGACAAGCCATATCGCGTTGGGGAAACCATTTCTGTATTTGTACACTCATCCCAAATTATTCTTTATTTATTTGGCAATTGTAAAAATCCTTTGTTTCCAGCATTTACTTAGATTTTTGTCATCACCCCTGATGACCTTCTTTTCCCGGAAATGTAACCCGTGTCTCCCTTGGTTGGGGCATCCACTCTCCTTTTTTCATTCTGAAATCATTCATGAACCCCGAGTATCCCAAAATCCATGTACCCCTGATCTATTAGTTTGTCAACTTTGTCAAGCATGTGGCACAATTTAACCCCATATCTAGTCATCCCCCTGTGTTACAAGGGAAAAACTCTTTATGGCTAAGGGTAAACTACAACAGACAGGTATGATTGCAGAAATCAACTCAATTCCAACATATGCTATATAGACTAGTGTGCAATACAATAAAGAGGCCTACCTCAATCCAACGTTTGATGATCTTCCACCGCTGAGAACTTTGACCCAAAGCTTTATACCTGTAAGAATTTCTCAACAAACAAGAAAATAAAGTATATAGTGATGATATAAAAGGGATTAGCACCTCAGATAGCATAATCCATTAATAAACATTACAAACACACCCATGGATAATAATCATATATTTTCAAGATACCAATAGGACAGGAAAGGAGTATTTCTATTAATAATTGATCAACAGAAGTGTCAACATTATAGACTTCCGTGTCGGCACGGTTCAAAGCCAAGAAACCAAGTTCCTTCCAACTAGGTCCCCACCACTTCAATCCTCCACCAAATGAAAGCTCATGAGAAAGAGGCAAAGAGGTCCTCTTAACAGTAAGGGAAGAGCTTGGGGGCTGAACATTGTGTTCAGACTTGAGGGATAAAGGGATGCAGACTCAATATGAAGTAATTTCTCCAGAGTAACTTTTCTCTCAAAGTTGAATGCTTTATCCTTCTTTTCCATAGTTTGAAATAGTGCTCTTATAGCCTCCATAATGCAACTGAAGGGCCGAGTTGGAACGTTTCCAATATATGGAAGGCCAAGGATCAAAGATCTTTTTTCGTGACATGGAAACCCGACCTCATTTTTTATTTTTTGGCACAAATCCCGATATACGTGAACTCCAGTGGAGCAGCAAGCATATACGCATATTTCATAGCAGTTAGGGAGTGTATATGTGGAAAAATGTATATTTTTAGCTCTGGATTCATCAAAAACGGATAAAAATTCTACATAGGGAAATGGAAAAAGGCCCTCTATGCAAGATAGCAATGGTGAGGCAAATCTTGCTATAACATATGCCCCCTAATGTGTGAGATCAGAGGAGTATCTGTGATGATCGAAATACATTATAAATAACCCAAAAGTGGAGTGGTAGAGAACCAGCTCGACGAACTCAATTGCTCATTACATTATGTACTGACTTTGCATACATGGCTGCCAAGAATACAATGCAGATCCATGTGGAAAATATACCAAACAAGTGTTCATGGCTATGAATAGGCAAATACAAATGCAGTTATATGCCAAAAGATGTCATAGTCACGAACAAGGCCTAGTGAAACCAATCTCAAAAATCAATCTAAAGATATCTGTATACCATGGAGTACAATCTGATCTCCCATGATCATTGAAGTCAAATAGGTACTAGTCCAATGAAATGGAAGCAACAACTCAGGAAAGTTGCAGCCACATAGTGATGTCTTCAAGTCTTCTACATTATCCGCCAATGGTGCAAGTCTACATCATGTGAATACATGAGTTGAGGTCGAACACGATGAGACATTGTTTGATTACCCATCATTGAAGTATACCGTTAACAAACACGAGACAACCTACCGATAATGAAAGTAGGTATCAAGGCACCAAGTACATCTCTACAAATGTGAATAAAGGAGCTAGTGTTGAACACTTGAGAGATCCATTAATTAGGAGACATTGATGTATTCCCATCTATCAATGGCAAGAGAGCCTGCCACTAATGACTGCAAGCCTCAAGGTACTTATAAAACTCTAGGTCCCATATCCATAATAAATGAGCTGAAGTCGATGGAAAGAGACCTGCTGAAAGGAGAGCATTGAGGCATCTCTCATCAATCATCATGCGGAACAAAGCAGGAGCTTCATGATTTGGTGGAGATTGGACGAAGAACATGTTCACAAACAAACGACCCTGTGTGTCTTTTGCGTGTTCCAAATGCAAGCGGTACACAAAAGGACCCTTTGAATAGCAACCAATGATGAAAAACTGCTGACAAAGGCGAGGAAACCACCAATAAAGATAATGGCATCCAAGACACTGCATGAATCCCAAAGTGTGAATATATGTCTTGCCGTCGAACATAAGGGAAACCACCCAGTCAACGACCAATGATGAAATGTCGATTGCTAGGTTCAAGGTGACCTACCAATGATGAAAGTAGGGCCAGGGTGCATGATAAGACCAAAGTATCATGTGATTATAAGACAAAATGAGGGTATGGCCAACATGCAAAGGCAAGATTTCTGAGGAGTGGTCGACACAGGTTGATAGACTTCCTTTGAACAAGAGCATGAGACATATGGTGGACTCCAACATCATGGACTCAATTATGTGACAATTAGATATAGGAGGCATCAATAACGTTCTCTATAGGGACTGGAAGAGTAACCAATCGGTAGAGAAAACTCTGTAGCGAGATAAATTTCCTAAGTCCATGCTAAACCCAAAATTATGATGACACAAGGACTTAATAAATTTGTGCTCTGTTCAAAGGCGACATGACTGCTGCCAATTACAATATAGTATTCCCTTCCTGCCCGTCTTTTTTTTGTTTTTTCATAACAAATGAACGTTATGATACAAAGGAGGGAACGAGTGTTGCAAGTAAGCAAAACTAGTTCCAGCAGTGGAACGTACCTATGCTCAGTGCAAGGAAATGCATGTGGGAGATGGACACTCAGGGTGATGTTCCCTTCAGGGTATAGGGTGTCAAATTGTGAAGGATAAAAACAAGGCTCTACTTGGTTGAGGATGCAAAATGCTTAGGCAACTGTTTATAACGCAAAGTGAGAACCATCTAAAGGCTCAATACAACAAGCAAGGGCATGAGATGCAATCACAACTTAAACCCAAAAAAGTCCTTTTTTATATCTTTTAGTCTACTTGGTGTGAAAAAGGGGTAAACTTGTGCCAAATAGATGTCTTTTCAAATCCAATTTATGAGTGTGAAAAATACAATTTCACTCGGCACTCTTTTCTATTTTTGATAGTGAGTCGGAAAAGAGCTTAACTAGGACTCATAATCTTTCAAATCCAATTTTAACAAGTGTGAAAGGGACAAATCACTCGACAATCTTTTCAGTTTTTGGATGAGTCGGAAAAGATCTTAACTGAGACTCGTTATTGGGAGTCAGTGGGTAATAAGGCCGCATGTGCATGAATGAGAAATGAGGCTCATTGTAAAGTCACATATTGAATTATAATGGACTCCTAGTCCTAATAAAAAAACTCGGCATTGGCACCAAATGACAAAGAGGTTCTAACTAGGGTACCCATGTTTGGTAAGTCTCTACCATTTATTAACGATGCTATTAATAGCAGATGGATGTTTATGTATTGCAATAAATGGGTTCGTACCTAAGGCATAAAAAGCGGTAGTCGAAGGATAATGCAAAAAAATGCATGATGGAGTAGATACCTATCATATATGCTAGGTTATGAATATACCTGCCTGAGGAGACGAACGACCAACCATGATGTTGAAATCCACAAGAAAATTGAGTTGAAACTACAAGAACCAACTTCAAACCATTCTTGAATTAGTCCATTAGACAAACCAATAGCATAAAACTATATCAAGTGGGTAAAAAAATGGCTTATAAATACTAATAAAAACAAAATTTACTGTGTCATTTTCATTTTTACCCAAATAGTGCAATTTGGACTAAAACACCTCCAGAATTCAAATGATGATCGTGGGAGAAATAGGCAACCGAAACACACACCTTCTGGACCAGGTAACTCTTCATCCCATCCTCTTCAAATTTAGTGGTTTACAATTTTGATTTAGGTTCTATTTTGTTAGTTTTTAAGGGCACAAATTGGGTTTTTCGATATATGCGAGTTTCTCTGAATAGGTTGCATATGCGACTAGTTATACGCCCATGTGTGAACCACAAGGGGTGTATATCAGGCCCTACCCACGACTGTTTGTAAATAAACCGCGTATACGTGCGCAAATGGGAAAAAAAGATGTTTCTAACTCAAAAATGATTTGTTTTTTTGCAGGATGGTGTTGGAATGGAGAAAGAGAGAGCATGAGGAGGTATATGCAGTAGTGGATCGAGATCTAGTGGCTGAAGCGACTTTAAAAATATGTGGATTATACAAGTTTTGGGCTTTCAAAGGAATGAGGGCCCAAGTGAGGTTGTTGGAAATGTTGGTGGGCTATTGGGATCCCGGTAGCGAGAGCTTTATCCTTGATGTACAACCATTAAGGATCGAAGTAGTGGACATCTACTTCTTGACTAGACTTTCACGCCGAGAAGAGGTTGTGGACCTCAAGTCACGTGGGGTAGGGAGTGGGATGAAGGTTGAAGAATACATCGAGGCCCACTGTGTTGCAGGGAATCCCATGGTGGGAAGTCAAATCCCTATCCGGTCTATAGGTAACCTCAGCCTAAAGATTATTGTGCTCATGCTTACCAGGATCATAGGATCGACCTCGTTGCATCAAGCATCGAGGCCACTTATGTTTTACGCACTGGAGTGTGTGAGACCCATTGTTTATGATTGGTGTTCCTCACTGCTAACCAACATGAAAGGTCAGTTGATAGAGTGCAAGCAGGGGGGGAAGTGAAACTTTGGGTTTGCCTATATCCTTTGCTGCTTCTTTTTCGAGTGAGTCCTAGGTTTGGGACCTAGAGTGGAGATCATTCCTAGAGGACCACATGATCCGGCTATGGCATGATGGATTGAGGTCATGAGACGGAAGGGGGGAGGTAGGGTGGTGACACCCTACAATGATGATTTTTTCTTCTGGTGGTGGAGACAAATCATAGATCTGAATGACTATCCCTATGCGGGAATCGATTTCAGAGGAGATCTTGATATGCCACTTCCACTAGGAGCCGCCTATGGCGCCATATGTAAAAAGTTCTTATATATTTCATTTTTTTGTATTTTTGTATTGAATTGAACAAAAATATTTTTGGATGGTGTTAAAAATATTAACTCGATACTTGTGTGATTGCAGATGTGGGTTCGCAACAACAAGAGGGATTCCTACAACATAGGTGGAGGCACCGAGGAGATGAGGCAGTGGGAGGAGAAGTGGAGAGAGTCCTACAGAACGTGCAAGGTAATCTGTCTCATCTGACACAGAGGATTCCTATGGTTCAGGTGGAGGATCTACCTAAAGCCATGTAGTGACAGGTTGTCGGTGTACCTAGAGCATGGGTACGACTCTTCCGACGTCTTGCAAACACCATGGTTTTCTATCATGATACACATCCGGTGCCACAGGCGTAGATGTCATGGGACATGTATATCGGCTGTATATGTATTTTGAGGGTTTTAGCCCCGATTTTGTAATATAAACACCATATTTTTTGGAAATATATAAAGAGAGATCTTCGGATTTACTCATATCTTACAATGTGTACATTGATTTAATGGTATTCTTTGCTTTATTAATGTGACAAATGGAAATCTAAAACATAATTAGCGTAGGCATCAAATACATGATTAGAACTTCTAGGAATGTGAAAGTATGTAATAAAATCAAATTGTCGATCTAAAAGATGTACCCATAGGAATCAACGGAGTAACATTGGATCATGCACATGGTAACGACCGTTCAACTGACATATGACTAATTGAGAATCCAGGTGAACCTCTAGAGAGCGAATACCATGTGAGATAGCATCGCGCAAAATTTCTATGAAGGTGCTATATTCGGCCACATTGTTCGTGGATGGCCCTAGGCATACACCACCTGAAGACACTAGTAGACTCTCGATTGAGTAAATCACCCAAGCGGAGGAAGCCAAGTTCCATGTATGATGACTGGCTCCATCTGCGAATCCTAGGTAGAGCGAAGACTCCGTTGACATCTACCAACTAAAAGGGAAAAATCGATAAGCAAGCTGAAGACAAAAAGAAAAAATATTTATATACACTAAATTTACATTAGTATACAAAAGGTTTTTCTCAAGACCAGGGCTCAAGCATAATACCTTTTCAAGTAGAGCCCATTTCTGGGGTCAGCCAATTTCTTCCCTTCATAATCTTCCAATTCATAGTCTCCTTTTTCTAGAACAAGTTGCACGATATAAGGACCATGCCACATGGGTTTAAACTAGCCTGCCCCTAGAGGTTCTTTGGTTTGGTCATACAAGAGGACCAAGTCACCCTCGGTATACAACTGGGGGTAGACAGACTTGTCGTACTTAACCTTAACACATTTTTTGTTTGCCTCAATAGCCGTAAAGGTGTCTCGATGCTGCTCGTCAAGACTCTCTAGGTGCACCAGGTGTCGCTCTAAATCTGAAGTGTCAAGTAGGAGCTCGACTTCCAATTTGAGAGAAGGGATTTCACATTCAACGAGAAGTATCGACTCCACACAGTGCACTAACTGAAAAGGGGAAAAATATGTGGCATTCTTAACCGAGGTTCGGTATTCCCAAAGCGTGGGATACAACATGATGTGCCAATTGGAATTACTCAGACTGATAGTTTTTTGCAAGATGGTCTTGAGAGACTTGTTGATGGCCTCTACTTGCCCATTTTCCTGGGGGTAATAAGGAGATGAGTGACCATGTTTAAACCCTATATTAGACGCTAGTTCTACCATCATTTCATTCTGAAAGTGACTTCTATGATCAGTGACAATCTCACTCAGGATACCGAACCGGGCGATAATTTGGTTGAACACGAAGAAGGATGTAGTCTTCCCATCAAATTTTATAGTAGGGATGGCTTCAGACCACTTGGTAAAGTAGTCGAAAACCACGATGATGTGTTGATTCCCCCCAACTAAAGTTGGGTTGCAATCGAAGAAATCTACCCCCCACTTGGTGAAGGGACCGACGGTAATGACTGGGTGAAGAGAGGTTGGGTGCGAGCGCATTTTCCGAGTGAACATCTGGCAAGGGTGACACTTCTTAATCGCTTCAACACAATATTTAAAGATGGTGGGCCATAAGTAACCGACTCGCAGGATGTTTTGGGCTTTTGCACGCCTGGATAGGTGACCACCACAATCCCCTTTGTGGCAGTCATTTAGGACTAACTCAGCTTCCTCGTGAGTTAAGCAATGATGTAAGATACTATATATTCTTCGGTGATACAAAGTATCACCGACGATGGTATACTTTTTGGCTTGGTATCTAACTCGCCGTCAATCATCTCATGAGAGATGCTGAGCGAACTTCAAGTTTTGAAGATATAAAAAAATGTCTCCATACCAGGGGTCAGATGACGAGACAAGGAAAATGTGTTCGTCTACAAACAAATAGACATGGATAACATCCTTGTCTAATCATGGGAAATCAAATATTAACTCTACAAAAACTAGTGACTTCTTGGACTTGGTTGAAGCAAAGTCGAGATCAAATTCTTGTAAGATGAAAATCCATTTATTATATTTCCTATCTATGATACGCCTAGTGAGGACATATTGAAATGGATTAACATCATCGACTACAATAGTTTTTCAAATCAATATATAGTGTCGTAAATGTTGGACTGCGTGAACAACAGCCAAACCTATATTTTCGATGTGAGAGTAATTAAGCTTAGGACCAACTAAATTTTGGCTGAGATAGTAGATGACATGCTCATGGAGCTCATCATCCTCTTGAACTAGAA
>JASDQU011403107.1:15581-28455 GCA_032191745.1 Picea mariana
AACCTTAAGAGGATCTACCATGATTCCAGTCTCGAAAACTAAAAAATGTAAGAGATGGCCAGACCTAACGTAAAATATGCATTTGTGAGGGTTTAACCAGATTCTATAGTAACGACATCTTTCAAAACCAGCCGAAGGTGTGTGACATGATCCACTCTCTTTCAAGAGTGAGCAGAAATATCATCGAGGTAAGCTTCGACTATATGCTTGAGATCGTGAAAATAAAAAGCGTTGGAAGGCTGCTTTGGCATTTTTCAGGCCGAAAGGCATTTTTCGGTATGCAAAAGTACCCCAAGGACATATAAATGTCCTCTTGTGTTGGTCCTTAGGTTTGATTTGGATTTGGTTGTATCCTGAAAATTCATCCATAAAGGAAAATATTTAGCTTCCCGCACACTCATCGAGAATCTGATCAATGAAAGGTGTGGGGAAATTATCTTTAGGACAAGCTTTGTTCAGGTCGTGAAAGTCCATACACACACGGATGGTTCCTTTATTTTTATTCACAGGAATGGGGTTGGATACCCATTCGATCAATGGAACCGGGTATATGAATCCGACATTAAGTAGCTTCTCCACCTTAGCCTTAATAGCGGGGGCCTTCCTAGGATTAACAGCTCTAAGACATTGTCGAACAGGGTTAGCATTCAGATAAGTTCTAATTTCATGTTCAATAATACAAGGGTCGATCCTTGGCATCTCTTCATATGACCAAGAAAATACATCTCAAAATTCTTTGAAGAGGTTGGTGTAGATCAGAATCTCTTTCGGCGAACAATTCGCACCTATATTTACATTCTCAATTTTTCTAGGGGTACGAGAGATGGCGATCAAGGCGGTAGGAGAAATACTTGCCATACTTCCTTTGACATAAATACCATGCATATCAAGTGGAACTATGGTGTGATCGACTATCTCACTCAAGGTAGACTGAAAATCATCTTGCTCAATTATTTCAAGACTTGGGAGAAAATAAGATCGATGATGCATATCGTCCCAAGGTTTCTCAGAAACATTCATGGCTTCAAGGATGGCTTCGTCTGAAGGAAAAGTCTCATCTAAGAAATCATGTGAACAAGATAACAAAGTGGCCCATACGGGCCTAAGAACGGGATCCTCCTCGTCTGTCTGTGAGGTAACAAGATCAGGATCAGTGAAAGAGTAAAGGATAGCTTGATACACAATATCCACTGCCGATAGTGGCATAGCCATGCCAGCATGCGACTAACCTTCAATCGACGAAGTCAGAGAAGGTAGGGTCCAAGGATCACTAAAATAGGAAGTGCGGAAAGGAATGGACCTCTCTGCTAAAGCAAGCCTACTAGACATGGCGTCAACGTGGTGAATCAGTCTCGAGAAGTCAAAAGTACCCATGAGGGAAGAATACATTCTGACACCGATATTCTCAGTTGTCGGCTGAGAATTGTCGATCACAGGGATCGATGGTCCAACATATGAATTAGGACTAGAGTACGCAAAGGATAACTGGTCGATCATCATGATCTCCCCTTGATGAGGAAAACAAAGTACACAGAAAATGGACGATACGATAGCGACCATAGCATAGGTCCAATTGAGACCTTGTAACAATTTATAATTGAGAGGTGCATCAACTACCTCTACTTCCACCTCTACTGTCTTCCCACCTAATTGGATTAGAAAGGTGGGGAGAATACCATGAGGGAAGAAGGAATGATCCTCAAATGCAGTCAACATGTTCGATGACTTGGAAAGGGTCGGAGAACCGACATCTTTCCAATAGACCAGAGACATCACACAAGTGGCAGCACCTTCATCAATGACCGCTTGTTTGATAGTATACTTGGAATACTCCATGTGGATTTGAAAAGCCACATGGTAGGGTAAGTGAGGCTTCACATCTGTGACATCAAACTTGATGACCTTCGAGGCACTAGGCTCTAGAGCTCCTAAGGCAGAGAGTAAGGCATTCATCTGTGATGGACACATCTAGAGTACCTCCAAAGCCGACATCGCACAAGGGGTCTAGCCCAGATCTTCAACAATAGAGTAGTTCTAGGCGGCTCTAGAATTAGGGTTGTGGGTAGAACGCTTGAGTACTTCTTTCAGAATATGAGGCGGTGGCTCTGGTTTCTTGATCTGTAAGTTTGTCTTCGGGGGTGGAGGAGGAGCTTCTAGGCTGGTACTAGCTTTTGAAGAGCTATAATCTTACGAGTGGGTGGCTATATCAGTTTTTGCGTCGACCATATTGATGCAGACATGATCACCATCTTGCGACGGTGGATTTTGATTTCCACTAGATGCATTTCCGGCTCTCAAAGAACTCGAGGCTAAGTGCTGGTTGTGTGGGAATGGATTCGTCAGCACAACGGGCAGTAGATTTAAAAGCCTCGCAGCCTCCGCAAGTTTGGGGCACAAGTGGGTAAGGTGGTCATCGGTACAAAGTTTACAAGGAAACTTCACCTAACGCTTCTATTTCTTGCCCTCTCCAGCATTATCATTTTGTTTCCAATTATTATCTTTGCCCTTAGGTTTATTATTATTGTTATTCCCACCCTTATGATTATTTCGACCTTTCCTTTTATTCCCATCTGGTTGTTGTTCACCATTTGGGTTTTTCACGGAATGTACATCCGTTGACTGGATGGGTTTCGAGGATCCAGACGAAGTTGGTCCTCTGGCAGACTTCGTCGCTGAGTTTATGGATTTTACATCGGAGGACCCTATAGTGCCATCGACATGAGGTTTGGGAGTTTGTCTAGGATTGTGATTTGTCCGCAGTGCATCTGGAAGAAGGTGGTATAACATCCCAGATGGAGCATATATCAAATCAAATTGCTGGGCTCTAGGGATGGCTTCTTCCTCGTTGAAGACCTCGGAAGTAGAAACGTCCTTTGAAATAGGAGCATGTAAATACTTTAGGAACCATTCTAGAAGAAAGTTCGGGGGTATAGAAGTCTTAACCAACCACCTTCACCTACACCATTCTGGATATGGTCTGAGATGTGAGTGTCGGTACCCTGGTGTAAAGTTGACAAAATTTCAAGGCCAACATCATAACGAATGGGAAGATGAAAGTGATTGATAAAGGCTAGCACCAAATGACGGAATGACCATATGTCCCCCTAGGTATCTCAATGTACCATTTTGACACCACTCCAATGAGAGTGCACTAAAACAATCGTAACCTAATAGAATCATGCTTCAGAGAATTTGATGAGCACCAAAGGTGAAAAGTAGTGACGTGATCACTACGGTCTTCTCCATTCTTACCCTCAAACTTTGGAATGTCTGATAGAAGTTTGGTAGGGACAAGGGGCCATGTGGGGTCATGACTCACTGGGTCATTCATTATTTTAGTCAAATCTGGCAGATTAAGTGTGGCCAGAAAGGGAATACGAGGTTGCGATGCCTGACCCCATCCTCCCACGAAAGACTATGCATTGGGAAATGCATTCCATCTAGAATTCTGGTGAGGACCAAAACCTTGTCCAGAATTAAAAGACCCTCCTCCAGGATGATTCGTAAAACATGGATTGGGCATCATTCCAGTAGGAATGTTCTGATAAGGGTTATGAAAATTGCCCCCAGTTGGATTAGATCCAAGCTGGGGGTTGTTAAAACTGCACCCAACTGGATTATATCTAGGTGGGGAGTGCCCAAAGTGTAAGACTGACCTCCTCCAGGTGGGAACCCAGAGGATTGAAGTGGATTCATCATGTCAAAATTATTGGTCGAAATCGGCACTGAGGGGATAGGGATATAGGGCGGAACTTGTCTGCCAGCTGGGTTGTTCCATCCAGCCATAGAAGCATTAGACCTAGGGTTAAGAACAGGGACATTCCCTACATTAGGATTCTCTTGGGGAATATGAGAACCACCAAATGGGGAAAGAGTGTAAGGAGGTGTAGTGCCCCTAAGTCCAAGGCTAGCGTTATGGCCAACAACTGGGATGGCAGTTGAAAACTGCGAGGTGAAGTTAGGCATACCATAAGAAAACAAACTAGAATCCATGGGGATGGTCTGAACATTGTAACTCGGCGAGTGGCCAAAACCCCCAAAATGGTTTGAGACAAGAGATGAAGCATTAATTACAGGTCGAGCCATAGTACTAGTGTGAGCCTCCGAAACTACAACTATAGCAGCTGCAGGTGTCGAAGGAGTGCCATTAATTATAGTGGGATTAGGAGTCGAAGAACTCCCAATGTTCTGAAGACTAGACTTGGTACTCATCCTTGTGGGATCACAAGTATGAAAAGTGGATGTGTGTGTACCACTACTGATAACTCTATGCCTTTTAGAAGGCAAGGACTCGAAAATCGATGGTAACTGTAACAACCAACGGGACTTGCGAGGAAGTTGGTCCGACTCCACAATGACTTATGACTCTTCCATAAATAAAAATATATCCTATGGCCAACTAGTAGTCAAAGATCATACCAAAAAGTCAAACGACCAATATGCATGCAAACGGGCTAAAGTGGATGAGTGGCCTCCCTCGCAAAAGAAGGTATGTCTCATCCATAAGGGACTTGAGACTCCCCGCTAAAGTTTGGAGGTAACAAAATCAGTTATAAGGGCCCTTGTGGGCTTAACAACCAGTTGGTCAGATCCCCTTGGAGAGGTAATCCTCCATAAAGGTTGTGTGTTGTCTGACCCTTATCTGACTCGGGGTACAAGAATAATAACCCCTGCAAGTAACCTATGAGATATCTAAATCAAGAAAATAATAAACCATTGTATAATCGATGCATAGGTGAGCAGTCATAAGTCTGGATCACCATATGGGCATGGTAGAAAAGCCTGAAACCTTGAAAGCACTGCCTCTCACAGAGGTATGGGCACTAGAAAGATCCCCAAATATGAATAAATCCACAGAAATATCTCTGCCACTAGGTGAGTATCTAGGGGTTATCCCTTTAACTAACTTCATGTGATCTCATGTTTAACTCCTGTGTGAGCAGAGCCTCTTGATCTTACCAATTATACAATGGACTTCTCAACTCCCTGTCTCAGACACATATGTTGATTTAATTGCCTTGGAGAAGTTTACTCACAAAATCCTATTCCAAGGCACTAAATCCTAAGCTAGTTTGTGCACCCTAAAAATAAAATTGTGACTAATCAATTTTAGTTTAAAGCATAAATTTTATTGGCCGTGGTTACTCAAAAAGGTATGGAAGTGAAACTCATGGTGTTATGACTCTGCTAGAAAATAGATATGGATATAATGCAAAGTCTATATTTAACTTTTCAATGAATGATATGCTAACAAAAACAGTGCAGTCTTCAATTTCAAATCTGCAATTCAGAAGTAAAATACAATCTTTCACTAAATGTGCTAAGCTAATGATAACAATTCAAAGACAAAAATGCCAACCAATGAAAAATGCCTATTTTTTTGTATTTTCAATATTCTAAAAATAAAATGCATGGAATGATAAACAACTTGATAGATGAATTCTACTATGTATAAAAGAAGTAACTCAAGCAGAATACCAGGCAACCAAGCAAACAACCCAGAAGCCAAGGACAAATTAAAAATATAAAACAAAGAGAAAGACTACGCCTAATAATTCAACTCCAAATAGGCTCCCTGTCATCCCAGATAATCTCAACAGACACTATAAATACCTAAGAAGGCTTAGCAATCTTTAAATCCTACCCAGTAGTCACTCAACCAAGAAAACAAGCACGTGGAAGTGGTATACGTGACTGTTCAGGAGAACAAAGCATATATACACTTCTTGCAGTGAGACAACAAGTGTGTATATGCGACTGTCAAGGAAAAAAGGATGTATATGCTTTAAAACAAGGACAACTAAGGGTAAAAGGCTGAAAAGTTAGACTCAGGGTGAACAAGATCTGTCAAGTAGTGATACGACAAGAAACACAAAGGAAAAAGAGCAATGTAAGAAGAAAAAGTACTTCAACCCTTAGAAGGAAGATCTCTCCCCAGTGGAGTCGCCATTTCTGTTATAAGGGAAAAACTCTCTATGGCCAAGGGTAAACCACAACAGATAGGTATGACTACAGAAATCAACTCAATTCCAACATATGCTATATAGACTAGTGTGTAATACAAGAAAGAGGCTTACCTCGATCCAACGTTTGATGATGTTCCACCGTTGAGCACTTTGACCCAAAGCTTTATACCTACGAGAAGTTCTCAACAAACAAGCAAAGCAAGTATATAGTGACGATATAAAAGGGATTAGCACCTCAGATATCATAATCCATTAATAAACATTACAAACATGCCCATGGATAATAATAATATATTTGCAAGATACCAATAGGACGGGAAGGAGTATTTCTATTAATAATTGATCAACAGAAGTGTCAACATTACAAACTTCTGTGTCGGCATGATTCGAAACCAAGAAACCAAGTTCCTTCCAACTGGGTCCCCACCACTTCAATCCTCCACCAAAGGCAAGCTCATGAGAAAGAGGCAAAGAGGTCCTCTCAACAATAAGGGAAGAGCTTGGGGGCTGAACATTATGTTCAGAATTGAGGGACAAAGGGATGCAGACTCAATATGAAGTAATTTCTCCAGAGTAACTTTGCTCTCAAAGTTAAATGTTTTCTCCTTCTTTTCCATAGTTTGAAATTGTTCTCTTATAGCCTCCAGAATGCAACTGAAGGGCTGAGTCAGAACGTTTCCAGTATATGGAAGGCCAAGGATCAGAGATCTTTTTTCATGACATGGAAACCCGACCTCATTTTGTATTTTTTGGCACAAATCTTGATATACGCGAGCTGTGGTGGAGAAACAAGCGTATACACATCTTGCATAGCAGTTAGAGAGGGTATATGTGGAAAAATGTATATTTTTATCTCTGGATTCATCAAAAAGGGATAAAAAGTCTACATAGGGAAATGGAAAAAGGCCCTCTGTGCAAGATGGAAATGCTGAGACAAATCTTTCTATAACACCCTGACACTAGATACAATTTTACGATTGTTTCCAATCATCCTTCAACATACCCCAACCAAGGGTAGTATTGAGTCTCACTGAATCTTGAATTTATTCATGTTCCCCATCAGTACTTGATCTCATCTCAGTGGATTTCACGAAGCTCTTTGCTTCTTGGAGTCATGTCTCCCTTTATGTTGACATCAACGCAATTTCCAGAAGGGCGACATTATCTTGACTCTCATTACTGTTACAATGAGGAGTCTTGGAAGGCACATAGAGAATCACCATTGCTCTATGATTCCATTGACCCCCATAGCATTTGAATTCAATAAAATCTCATGTTACGGTGGGTCTTACTATGTGACTATTACAGTTTTTTTATACCAACCGAAGACCTCTGAATTTGTTAGGACATCAATTTCTATGAGTAACGACACTTCTTACAGGCATCCTTTCCTCACTTCAAAGTATGTTCACCATTCAAAATTGTCATCTATCATTATCAACCGCCTCGAAGGGTGCTATAGTTATCTACATCAACATACATTTTCAGTTATTGTCTTATATTTTGGGTTACATAACAAGAGCATGGGGCATGCCCGCCTCATTTGTACACATATTTTTTATTTTTTCCCTAGAGAAAGGTTTGGGTCCCACAGTTTCCCCTCTCCCTCTGACGGATCGTTCTTAAATTTCCTCTCAACACTCTTCATTACAATGGAACTCTCAGTAGAAGAAACATTGATGTATTTCGGCTATATGTATGCTTCTAACCTCACACATAAGTGGGCATCTGTTATCACTGAAATTTTGTTTGCAACATTGCACGCAAATGGTTACAGAAATACAACAATGCCAACAACAATTAGTTCGCCTACAACACTAAAATGCATTTCAAAAGGCAAAAAATATACAATTGGGAAAAAATTGACATGCTCAAAATCACTAAAGTAAGCATGTGCACAGTGCGTGGGCCAACAAAGCCCTCAGAGTGCACAATGCGGAAAATGCATGACTATGTACGAGAAAAGCCACACACTCCTGTGAACAACACATTTATGGTTCTTGTCACCCCCCCAACTAGTTATGGACCAGCTCCCAACTTGATTTGAACTCCATATCTAAGAGAAATCTGAATGGGGGGCTGGTCAAGGACCAAAGGGTGCCCTAAAAGGCCCCTTGTTCACACCAAGAACCAATTATATTTTTCCTTGAAAAAATCCTATAAATGGAAGCCATGGGTGCACTAAGAAGACAAGATCTTCATAGTGTTTTTATGCTGCCTCAATCCTCCCTTGAGAATCCTCTTTTCTCCTTGGAGTATTCAAGCATCATTGCAATAGGCCATTCCACTCACCTCTTGAGGGAATAGGCATTGATTTTCTTCATCATTTGCCATTTTTCTTCCATTGTAAGAAGGGATCTCCATTAGAGAAATCAAGATCCCTCCCAAGGAGGAAGAGGGTACCCATAAGTCCTCATTTTTCTCTATGGTGTTTTTCCAACTAATATAGTTATCCATTGGTGGCATAGTCTTGGTCATTGGTTGATTGTTTATGGTTCTAAGTTTCTCATGCATTCTAGTTTTTATTTTCTTGTTTTAGTTTGTTTATTTGTTTATTACATATTTTTGGCTTGTTTAACCCACTCATGAACTTTTGTCTTGTCTAGCAGGCCCAACTAGGCATGCAAGTGTCATTGTTTTGCTCACCCAAGTGATGAAACAGACACAACACAAACCATAGAGGTGGTAGGACTCTTGAAGGGAGTAATACCTATGTTTCAACATAGAGTTTCTTCCAGGAAGGTAGCAGAAAGGTACCCAGACCGTTATTGCCACCATTCCTTGAGGAGAATCCTACAGGAGAATGGGAAAAAAAGGGGTTGGCTGACGAAATGAACTCCTACTTTAGGGAGTATCAGTTGCTAGAAAAAAGAGCGTAGGCAACCCTATCTTACAATGACTAATGCAAACTTAGGATGAGGAACAAGCCTAGGACAAGTCATAGTCAGTAGAATTTTTGATGGATTTGATAGGGAAAGATGATCATCTCATATTTTGATGGATCTGACAGGTGCACAGCACGAGCATGGGTACATAATATAGACACTTATTTTTAGCTTAACCTGATGACAGAGACAAAAGCAATCAAGTTTACCACTCTACACTTAGATGGAGAGGGTCATGAGTGGTCATACCATGGGCTATTAACATTGGGACATTCCAACATCACATCATATGAGGATTTCACCCAAAGGCTCATGGACAGGTTCAATAGGAAGGAATCTAAGATCCACTTTAGGGATTTGGCACAACTGAGGAAGACAGGTACACCAAAGGCCTATGTCACAGAAATCCAGTGGATGGAAGTCATGGTGACTGATGTTTCCGAGTAGAGACCGATGATGTTATTCACGGAGGGCTTGGTTGAACCCTTAAGAGGTTGGGTGAAGGATTTTAGGCCAAACACACTATAGGAGGCTATCATGAAGACCCATGATATGGAAGACATAGTCCCCAAGAAGACATAAAAAAAACATTTATCCCACAGAAGGGTAAGGTGTCAAAACCTCTCGAGAAGACATGAACAGGGAAAGACATGTTGTATGAGGAAACACTAAGAGAACTAAGGAGGAAGAAGATTTGCTACAACTACAAGGATCTGTGGGAACCAGGCCATGGATGTATGGTAAAATTTAAAGTCCTTTATATTGAGTTAGTTTCAAATGAGGAGGATGATGGTGATGATGAGGATATTGGACATGACAGTAGTGAGCCATCATATGCTATAAAGAAGGTGTCGTTGCAGGATAGAACCAATGGAGTGACCATTTCCACACTTTTAGGAGTCCCTTAATATTACACCTTTAGGGTCAGAAGCATTTTGTAGGGGTATAGGGTTACCACATTTATTGATGGTGGGGCCACCCACAACTTCATGGATGTTTCACTTATCACCAGGATACAAATCCCTGCAGAGGACTTTGAGGGATTTAATGTGGTAGTAGCAGATGGGTACAACATGGCATGCACTCAGAGGATCAAGGGGTTGGAAGTAACTTTTTGCAACTATATGTTGACTGATGACTTTTATGTCATATATTTAGCAGATACTCATGTGGTGACAAGATTTCGATGGTTGTACTCAGTGGGAGATATCCACATGAGTTATCAGAACGTGAGGATAGATTTCCAGGACAAGGGTGGAAATCGAGTCATCTTAAGAGGTATGTCAACAAGTGCCCCCAAGATTGTGTCTGACCAACACATGGAGGCCCCTTTTAGACATGGGGACATGGCTTGCACAATAGAGTGCTTGATCACCATGGGGAAGCCATCATAGGATCACCAACATTACTATGTGGATACCCAGGCATTGCTTAGAAAGCATGAAAGAGTGTTTGAACCATTACCACCAGGGAGACCACCTGACAAGGGATTTGATCATGTGATCGAGCTAGAGGTGGGGTTGAATGTAAGGTAACATATCTATTATAATAGTTGAAAACATAAATATTTTAGATAATAACAATGGAACAATACAGTATATGAAACCACATCACCAAAATAATACCTTTATTGATAGGAAAAAATGTTCACTTGCCTCTTTGAGAGGGTAACCTCCAACAGAGCAATGCTCTATTACAATAATGCTTAAAAAAAAACTTATCATGCCCTCGACTCCTATTTATACAAAATATATCTACCAAAAGAACAATCTAGAGGAAGACATTCTAGAAGAGGAAGCTTCTATTAGGTCTTCTTACATTTGACTTATTCTTACTTATTACTAGGCCTTATTAATATTGGCCTTTATTAAGTGGAAAATAAATTATTCTACCTACATGAGGGGTTAGGGAGGTTAGGTCCCTAACATGCCCTCCCCCTTAGAAAATAACATTGTCCTCAAGGCTTGAGATGAGGAAATTATTGCATAATGGTAACTGGCTCCCAGGTGGCATCTGCTAGAGTTGTATATTTCCACTGTACTAAAACTTCCTTAATGGTGTGTTGATGGAGATGACGCTCACGCTAGTCCAAGACTGGTTGTGGATGAAACCAGATGGATCCTTCTTCATCCAACTCAGGAAGACTGGTTTGAGTTTAACACTTAGTTCCAATCACCTTCTTTAAGAAGGAAACATGAAAAACAAGATGGAGCTTAGAGGAAAAGATAACTAATAGGCCACATGTCCAGCGCACTTGAGAACTATATAAGGACCATAAATTTGGGCTTGGATTTCTAATAATGGTCAGCCTTGAGTGAAGTATGCTTATAAGGTTGTAGTCGAAGGAATACCTGGTCCCCTTAATCAAATTGATGTTCTGAGCAACCTTGATCTGCTTGTTGCTTCATGCGATTTTGAGCCATGACCAAATTCTCTTTAAGGGTACAAAGAATATCCTCTCGAACTGTAAGAGTTTGGTAAATTTCCTGGAGCTTCGAGACACCTGGAATGTATGAGAGAACTGAAGGTGGCTTTTGTCCATATATTGCTTTAAAAGGGGTTGCGCAAGTAGTTGTATGGTAAGAAATGTTGTACCACCATTCAACTAGGGGTAACCATTGAGGCCATTGATGTTTCATTTTAGATGAAAAACACCTCAGATATGTTTCCAAATTTTTTTTGACAATTTCAATTTGACCATTAGTCTGGGGATGATAGGCGGTCTTGAGATGCAATGGGGTGCCTTGTATACTGAACAGTTCTTGCCAAAAATTGTTGGTGAAAGTGGGATCTTTGTAAGAAGCAATAGAATGAGGCATGCCATGAAGCTTGAAGATATGATGTATGGAAAGTTGAGCCACAGTGTAGGTGGTAAATGGGTGCTAAAGAGCACATAAATGAGCATACTTGGAAAGACGATCAACTACCACCATGATGACTGACTTATTGCTCGATTTAGGTAAACCAACAATGAAATCCATAGAGATATCCCTCCAAATAGCGGGTGGAATTGGGAGCGGTTGTCGTGTGTCCGAGACTTTGATTGTTTCTCCCTTGTTGGGTGGACATACATCACATTCTGCCACAAAAGTGTGAATTTCTTGTTTCATAGCATCCCATAAAAAGAACGTTTGACCCTTTCATAGGTTTTGGTAAACCCTGAGTGCCCAACTATGGGTGTAGCATGAAGCTCAGAAAGCACCATGGATTTTAGTTGTGATTTTTTACTTAAATACAAAATACATTTGTAGTGAATCTCATCATTATTCCAAGAGAAGCCTAGGGAAATCGGATAATTGTCTTGCAATTGTCGGATCAAATGAAAATTTTTTGGGATCTTGCAGTAATTCATGGTGAACATCTTGGAGCCAATCTAGTACAATGAAGGAGAGGGAAAAAAGGGACCCTTCATCTTCATATTTTTTTGAAAGAGCGTCATCAACCACATTGTCTTTTCCTTTCTTGTAAATTATCTCATAATCATATCCAAATATCTTAGTCACCAATTTTTGTTGCTCCAGGGATGAAAGACGTTTCTCTAGAAAATACTTAAGGCTATGATGATCTGTATTTATTTGGAAGAGTTTCCATAATAGATAAGGGCGCTAGAGATCCACTGCATGTACAATAACCAAAATTTCCTTTTCATAGATTGATTGTCCCAAATGTGGCTCTGATAGTTGTTTTCTGATAAAAGCCAAAGGTTGACCATCTTATGTAAGGATTGCTCCAATTCCTCTCCCAAAATCATCACATTCTAGTACAAAGGTCTTTGTGAAGTCATGAAGGGACAAGACAGGAGTGTCACACATAGCCACCCTCAAGGCTTGAAAGGAATGATCATCTACTGGACTCCAAGTGAAAGAATTATTTTTAAGGAGAGAAGTGAGAGGCGCCACAATCTTTCCATAATTATTAACAAACTTGCAATAATATATTGTTAAACCCATAAAACCACACAATCTTGTGAGAGTCTTAGGACGAGGCAAATCCTGCATAGCTCCAATCTTCTTAGGGCCCACC